>WOUA01000009.1:0-74359 GCA_021397985.1 Sporothrix dimorphospora | reverse complement strand
CCCCCCCCCCCCCGACCCCCCCCCCCCCCCCCCCCCCCCCCCCCCCCCCCCCCCCCCCCCCCCCCCCCCCCCCCCCCCCCCCCTGTTTTCGTACGGGGTAGGAACATTGCGGGTTTATTCAATGTCGTTCTTTCCCTGATATACAACATCTCAATGGGAGTCTGTTGATAGTATGGGAAAGAACCGGGATGGGGACCCTCGATATGATGAGATGGAAGGCACGACGGGCACAGCGTGGCAGGAGCGTACGCGTAAAACAAACGAGGCAATAGCAGGCAGAACGGGGGATGGGAAGGAAAGAACCCGGACAACAACAAAAGAAATGGGGCGCAGGGAAAGACAAGACAAGAGCAGAGGAGAATTATCATTGCTCCGTAGTCTAACCCTACGCATGGCAGCCACAATGGGCAAGCTTCCCTGTCTAAAGGTGCCACTTGCCCACGCGGAGCACAGCCGGTGCCGCTGTTGGGGGCCGCCGCCGTCGTTGTCCAGTCCAAGGTCGTCCCTTCCTAGTTTGGCGGTTGGCCTCGCTTTGTGGTCGTTTTTGTCAGTTTGGCCCCCTTCCCTCCTTCCCTCTTCTACAACATGCCTCTTTCTGTCTTGCCCTCTCTTGCCCGTTAGCTTCTTCCGTCGCTGCCTGTCGGTATCTATTTGCTCACGCGTTGTTCACTTCATGCAGCCTCTCTTCGGCTCTCCGATCCCCCGTCTCCATTTTCCTTCGTTCGCTCGTTTTTATTCTACTCTTCTTTTTTCTTCCTCCATTTTTTTTTTACCTCGCCGTCCGCATCCCACACCCCCCCTTCCCCCTTTTCGTCATCCACCGACAGACGCAGCAGGCCCCTTTGACAGACCTCTCCGGTCAACAAGCCTCTTCGGCAGACCGTCTCGCTCTCCCTGTCTCTCAATATTCCCATCCTTTTTTTTCGCTCGGGCAACACTCCAACATTCTCGACCCCCTTTTCCTCACCCACCCACACACGCATAATTCGTACGACCGTCCGCATGCCCTCGCATCCTCAGGCCTGTTCGCCGGCCATTTGTCCGCCTCTCTCCTCATCTCGCCTCCCCAACTCCAACTCTAACTCCAGACCCCAACATCCGCCTACATCCTCTCGCTTCTCTGTATCTGCCTTGTTGCAACTTGCACACTGGCTTCGGATATGCCCTACGCATGTGCATCTCAATCTCCTCCTCCGTTTCCGCTTATTTCTCCTTGTCCCACACCCTCCACTCCTTCTCGTGCAGTTTGTCCCGTTGAAAACTGAAAACTGAGAGGTTAACCAAACAAGGAGGAAGCGGAGGAAGGAAGAAAGAGGGCAAATTTGGTTTCGTTTTGTGAAAAAGAAATAGAAAAAAAGAGTGCATAACGTTGGGCTTTTTTTTTCTTCTCCCCTTATTCTAATCTGATCCCATATATCTCTCTTTCCTCCCTATGATCTTTATTTATTCGCAAGGAGGGCCATCCGGTTTCGATTCTCTTTCCTCGTCTTTTCTTCCACGTCTACAGACTCCCTTTCCTCAACTGGGCTGTGCAGCCATGCTATGTTGTTTTTAGATTATATTCTACCTTTCAACCGAGTCCCTTCCTGATTCTCATTCATCTTTTCGTCTCTCTCACCCACTCTCGCTTTTGATTTCTGTCGAGAACCAACACGCTGCTTTCAGCTCGATCGACAACAAAATATTTTGTTCTCGACTTGGATGAAACTCACCTACGTCCTTACTTTGTTCCCCTTGCATCTTTCTCACGCTTCCACCCCCTTCTCCCGTCTGACGTTTTTTTGTTTTTCTTTCTCTACCAGACCAAAATTGATTGTCTCTCGACACTTGCGATTGTGCTCTGGAAATAGCTTTCTATTTTTACAATAGACAGCTCTCCTGATACCCAAACCCGGCCAGTTTACTGTTTCTATTTTTTATCTTGTTTGTTTCAGCTCGTATTTTCAGAGCTGTTGGCTCCTTGCGTCTTTTTGTTTATTTTTCGTGGCTTCTTGATTTTTTTTACTTTTGCTTTTCTATTTTGATCTTATAAAACTTGTTGCGCAGGTGATTTTTTTTATTCGCTTTTTTTCATATGCTGGCCCAGCCTCACTTCTGACCTGCATTCTTCCAGCTACGAGCTTTCTGTGCCGGCCGGTTCCTCCCCTCCGCCCCCCTGCCATCCCACCCTATTTTCTCGTCTTTTTTTTTCTTTTTCTCTCTTGCTGTATTGCACCCTTTAGATGCTACATATTTTCTCACCCCCTGATTTTATTTTTGTCCTCCAGATATCTATTTTGCGCAGCTTGTTTACTTGCTTCGGCTCACCACCGGCCAGCTGTTTATTATTTTATTTTTTGTCGTCGACACTCTTTCCACAGCCCTCCCGTTGATCTTCTTCTTCTGTCTTTTCTCTTTCCTACTTCCACCATGTCGTCCCTCAAATATATTCTAGGCGACAATGAGGATGAATATCATCCAGCTTCATACAGTCTGTCCACTCCCCTTCCCTTCCCTTCCCTTCCCTTATTTTGCTTCACCGTCTCGCTTTATTTTTAAACTTTACATCACCACGTTCCCTCGTTTCCGTTTGCATCCGTCTCCCTCTTCGCAAGAAACACTGAAACTAATATAAAGGGTCGTCCTCTGCCCTGGCTTCATCAGACTCTCACGAAGCAGAAGGTTCATCCTCACACGCCAACACATCGACACTCGTCTATCGAGGAAGCAGCAAAAAACCTAGCAAGTCCAGCAAGTCCAGCGGTGGCGGCAGCAGCAACTCATCTAAGCCATCCGGTTCCGGCTCAAAGAGCAGCCATCACCACTCCACCAAGGGCAAGCCAAGCGGCAAGGGCAAGCATAAAGCCATCGAAGACGACAACCTCGACGAAGTGGACGACTACGACGACTACGACCAGTCCTCTGCCCAGTACACGATGGACCCAGGCGCCGCGTACGGTTCCTCTTCGGCAGGACACTACTACCAGCAGCCGCAGCACGGCCACCACGGAAGCAGCCGGGGCGGCCGAGGCGGTTATTACATGGACCCCAACGCTGGAGCCGGTTTTGCCTCTATGCAGGATGCTACCATGATGCACAACTCCGGGGTGGCTATGGACGGCTCCTATGACGCCGCATCCCTTGGCCATCAATATGGTACCATGCCTGGCATGGACTCTTCGACGATGCAGGCGCAGGCCGACATGACGGGCCACTACGCTAGCAGCATGGCCGGGTACGCCGACCACCAGGAAGAGCCCGACTACACACCTGTGACCCATCGGCCAAGCCGCGCGAAAAAGGGCAAGCCTGTCCATTTCTGCGACATGTGCGAGCCTCGCAGAGTGAGTTCCCAACAAACCATTGCTCTTGACCGTTTCCTTTTCCCCAGCTTCCCACGGACACTAATGAAGACTTAGACGTTCACACGAGCTGAGCACTTGCGGCAAGTCCAAATAACGCATCCCTCCGTTGAAAGCAACCCGACCCGACCCTTGACTAACCGCCAGGATGCTACAGCCGTCACCAGCTCATCCATGACGAGCCTCGTCATGTGTGCACATACCCTGGCTGCACAAAAATCTTTTTCCGCACGGATCTATTGCACCGGCACCAACTGAAGCAGTATGTTCATCACCTTCCCCCTTTTTGTCCTTTGTGTCGCAAAGTGTAGTTCACGAAGAGGTTAATTATGCTGTGGCAAAAGACATACAGGGAGGATGGCCTCCAACGGGAGCGGCTCAAACGACAGTACTGACTGGCGCAGTAGCAGTGGGGAGGAGATGCCGCAAGACGCGGAAGACGGGGAAGCCGGACCATCGAATCGTCGAGGCTCGACCCAGTCGAGTGATTCCCCGGGCGGGGGTTGGGCAACCACAGGAGCAGTACGGAGCACTACCTATTTTTCTTTGTCAAACGGGTACCCGGGAAACAGGAGTGATAATAACCATGACAGCAGTATTAATCACGACACGGGAGAGACCCCCACTGGCCGACACAGGCGTCGTCGGCCATCCAACGTGGGGAGAGGTGGCCCCAGGGGCCACGGCGGAAGCAGACACACCACCCGATCACAGGGGAAGATGGAAAGCAAGAATCAGGACGGCACGCCAAGTCTACACGATGGACAATCGCTTGAAAGACAATCGAGCTCGCAGCACAGCATCGGCCCTGACGATTTGGACAGCCCAAACGACAAGGGAAGGGGGAACAGAAGACGGGAAGGTGGCCACGGTAGGAACACACGGACTCTCGACAAGACAAAGACAAACCCTCGGCAGCCCACAGAAGCCACTGTAACCCCACCGATTTCAGGCGTTCACGGTTTCTTGGTCGGCGGCGTAACTGGCAGCACCAACGATCATACCTTTCACGGCACCGCAGCACCCGATCACCACCCGATGAGCAACATAACACCCTCTGCCGGCCCCTTGCGAGCGAGAGACGCAATCCGCGACGCCCACGATGGGCAGCACAGCCATTCCGGCTCTTATATGCATGCCCAGTCCCTGCAGTTGCATGCCAACAGCTATTGTCGCCACACTCGCAGCCTCACAGCGCCCGACGCAAACTATGAAGGTCAACAACAGCAGCCTTCGCGTTTCCACCATCAGTACCATCACAGCGACCCTTCGCCGGCTGTTGGGTGGTCTCCGTCGAGCAGCAGCATAGGCCGCAGCAATACCACCCATATCAGCACGGCCAGCTCCACACTGTTCGCCCACAGCGACATGGCAGAAACGAGCGCAATGCCGACGACTGGCGCGGAAGGCATGGCCTTTTCTCTGCGAGTGGCGTACTCCGTGGTTCCTGGAAGCGATGCTGGGGCTGCCAACAACAACAGCAACAACCTTGGCACACTCCCACCGTCTGCTCACAGCTTTGGGTCGATGCCTTCACACTTCGTGTACGAGCAGCCAACCCGTCCGTTCGCCAGCCAAACTGCATCCTTTGCCTCGGGAGCTGTGCCGCCACTACCACCGTTCATGGTCTGCAATCTGCCACCCGATTATGTGTCGGCAAGCAGCGGCTCTAGCCTCCGCCACGTCGACAGCGACAGCAGCTCGAACAGCTGGAGAGCGTCGTCCTCGCTGCCCTCGTCCGTCAGTTCGTCCACCAGGCACTCTTGTACCACTATTGATGACATGAAAGAAGGCTTGAGGTGAGGTATGGTAAATGGTGCTCAAATGGGGGTAAGATACCTGTTAGGGGTCGGTCAATGTCTTGTGTATCTTTCGCATGCTGGCATGAGAGAACAAAGGGGGCGTCTTTCGATGTTTCGAGAGGACAATGTGGAACACAAATACGAAATTCTTTCCAGACAGGGAAACGAAGGCAGAGCTTGCAGGTCGAGACGAGGGGATCTTATTTATATTACCAGGTCGAAGGGGGTGGCCAGTTGCAAATTTTGTCCTTTATTTACTTTTTTTAATCATATGTTTGTTTCAGTCCACCTGTCAAATGAAAGCTATTGTTATGCATAGTGGACCGTGGACGCGCGCGGCAAGCGTGCAGCAAGCGTGCAGCATCGCCGCAACCCCTATTTTTAACCTTGGGGGGGCCAGTCGAGTTACTAGATCGGGGCGTGTTAGCGCTCTGTTGTTGCAGGGCCAGGCCGCAAATAAAGTGAGAATTGAGGAGACACGAGACCACCTCCGCCAGAGACAGCTTTTGCACCGTGCCTGTCCTCGCCCCGCGCAATTGGTGGGGAGAAAGGGGAGACGAAGAGAAAAGGCTCCGATAAGGCGTTTGCGTCTTGCATGAGACCGGATGGCACCAATCGTCAGGTCAGTGCAACGCGAGGCTCCGTCGCACCTTCCGCGATAAGTACAAGTAAGATACTTGTTTCTTTTGAACAGAAGAACGTTCTTGCAGAAAGAGGGTTCCCAATGTGACGATTGCACCTTCCCAATGGAATCGGTGCCTTGGCCTGGCCGAGCGCCACGAGCAGCGCTAATAATAAGGAGATCAAGTGCCAGGAAGGCTCTGCAACAAAAGGCTTTTCGCCCAGAGCTGCCTTCCTTTTTTTGCGTAAGCCTTCCGTCAGTTTACGTGCAGAGGCAGGCGCATTCTCCGTAATTGTCGTAATTGTGTAGCTTCATTTTAGCGCCGTTTCCGTCGTCTTTTTCTCTCGAGAACAAGAAGGCACAGAAGAGCGCCCCGGTTTTCCTCTCATTTGGTCTTTTCTTGCTCTTGCCTTTTTTGCCCAATTTTACGAAGCCCCCAGGCTAAGCAGAAAGCGCCTCTCTTTGTTTCGATAGCTTTCTGTGACGCATCGCCAACTTCCCTCCTTCTTTTCTTTCTCTCTCTCGACCCTCGTCATCCGCCATCTTTTTACCTCTTTTACTTCATTTTTTTCTCCCCAAACAACATCTCCCTCCCGCTCCTCTATCTCCAACAAGCCGTCTTCGAATATTTCCTCTCTTCTACTAGAGCGCCAGACATCCCGTTAAATTAAGCTCGACGCACGAGATTCGTTTTAGTTTTTCTGCCATCCCCCCGAGCCAGTTTTGTTCATTCCATTGTAACCAGCCAAAATGTAAGAACCAGCCTCCCCCGTCTCCGCATCTGCAAGACGAAGCATTCAGGAAAGCGGTGAGCAACAAGACGAGAGAAAAGGGACGGGACGGGACGTCGGCGCAAACGAGCGCAGAAAACCGGAGGTGCACGCGGACGAAAAGGGTGAAAGAAGAAGAAAAAGCACTTGAGCGCGTGGCACGAGCTTCGAAACAGAAAGAGAGACGCCGAGGGTGGCCGTGCTTGCTGTCAGTCAGAGTTGCATTGGGGATGAGAGAGGAGCTTACCCTGCCAGCCTGCCAGCAGCAGAGGAGCCCTGCACGTCTTCATTTCGTTTCTCGCTGGCTGATTCCGCCTTCGCTTCGAACCCCGTCCTTTCCCCCCTCCTTTTTCGCAAATGTCTCGGCACACGGCACTCTTTTCACTTCTTCCTCCTCTCTGCTTCAGCTTCGCCAGCTAACAAGCAACCTTTTCTACCAGAAATCACTACGACGAAGCCTTTATTGTTCCTGCAGCCTCGACTGCAAACTTTCCTCCCACCCATCCTAGCTCGCGCCGCGCAACCCATCCGCTACCGCCGACAGCTCTCGTTTGCTCCCCCAACAAACCCGTCGCAGCTGCAGCAGCGTTTCCGACGAGCACCTCTCCGCGCGGAACTCCCAATTCACCAGCGCCGCTACGCCCCATCCGCTCCAATCAAGCCAATCCGCTTTTCTACACCTACAGTCAACATGGGAAGCTTTGTTTTCATCTGGTACGCTCCTTGTCGCATGCCATCGGCGCTCGTCGTAATGGAAGAGAGAACGAGCGCGCAAAATCCGCACGTCCGCCAAAAAGCGAGACGGCAGCCTAGTTCAAGTCGCTAACCTTTTTTTCTTCCCTCTCCCATAGGCCCAATGCCGGCGAGGAGGTCTTTGTCACCGGCACGTTCGACGACTGGTCCAAGTCCGCCCAGCTCGAGAAGGTCGGTGACATTTTCCAGAAGACCGTCGAGCTCAAGGACGCCTCGAAGAAGATCTACTACAAGGTACGTGTTTGTTGTTTGGTCCCAGCCAAATAAGCTTTCCACACTATTTCTGCATTGCGAACGAATCGCCGGGTTCCAACTGTACGCTTGCCGCTGCTTGTTGCTTCTACCCTGCCAGTCCCTTCTTTTCTGTCACCTGTCTGCCCCTGTTTTTGTTTCTTTATTTTCCCTTGTCGTCTCTTAGCGGGCGCTCGTCTTTGCTCTCCAATTCTCCCTCAAGAGGCCTGGCCAGGCCTAGGTCAGCCTTAGGCAACAGGGAGGCTGGGTGCTGGGCTAGCCTATCGCACAAAGCAAAAGCGAGTTTTGTTGGCGCAAAGTCGCAAAATGACAGGCGGCTTTAGCCAAACTCCTTTGTCTTACCCTGCTTTCTTTCTCCTTGTGCCGCCGGGCGGAGACGATGACGCAAGGTCTGCAGTTGGCGAGAGCCTAGCGGAGACGGCGGAGGTCAGCGCCCATTGGCAGCAAGAAGCAAGCTTAGTCGAGAAGCCGGGCGAGCCTGGCCAGATCAGCCAATCGACCCCTCTCCTCCCAACCTCGTCGCCAAGGTCACTTGTGACAGAGGTCGATCCCTTGTTTGTTCCTTGGCTCACATATGTCGTACTTGCTTGCGACTGCCCGAAATCCTGCACCGCCTTTTTATAACCATTCGGGAACCCCCTCTCTGTCCCTTTTTTCTCCTCTTTCCCCCCTCTTTCCTTTCTTTGTTACCGCTTTTTTGCTCCATTGTTCTACCGCCAATTGCTTCATCTTCACCAATTTCTTTTGCCTGTGCAACCAATAGGTCCATTTTTACTTACCATCTCTTTTCTTTCCCCGCCCTTAGTTCGTCGTCGACGGCGAGTGGGTTCTTGATCCTGCTGCACCCCAAGAGAAGGACGAAGAGGGTAACGACAACAACGTTCTGACTCCCGAGAACATTGTCGCCACCGCCGCCTCCACGACCGTCATCAGCTCTGCCGCTCCTGAGGCCACTACCGCTCAGCTAGCAGCGGTTGTTCCCCTGGAAGAGAAGACCGTCGAGACACCCGTCGAGACGCCCGTCGTAATCCTACCCGCACCCGTAGAGCCTGTTGTGGCCAAGGAGACCCCTGCCTCTGCCGCCATTATCAGCTCCGCCGCACCAGTGTCTACCACTGCCGCCCTGGCAGCCGACGTTCCCCTGGAAGAGAAGAAGGAAAAGACCCCCGCCGCCGTTGAAGAGACTCCCGCACCTGAGGAGCCTGCCGCACCCAAGGAGACTTCCACCGCTGCCGATATCGCCGCGCCTGTTACCGCCGCTGCCGCTGGTGTTGCTGCCGTTGGTGCCGCTGTTATTGCTACCGCCAAGTCTTCCACCGACGACGCCAAGAACATGTCTGCTGACAAGTCCGACGAGATTCCGGGGACGTTCCCCGATACCCCCGCGAGCGAGCTCAACAAGGAGGTCAAGCTCATCAACCCCCTGCCCGCCGCTCCTGGCGGTGTCAACCCTGTGACCCTCGCCCCCGGCGAGAAGATCCCCGACTCGCTGAAGACGGGTGACATCAACGCCAACGTGAAGCTCGACCCCGAGTCGTATGAGAAGGCCGATGCTGCCATTGCCGGCGATTTCTCTGCCGAGCAGCTGCCCCCCGTCTCCAAGAACCTGATCCCCGAGTCCAGCCTGCCTATCGCCGGCAGCAATGACGTCACGATCAACTCGGTTGCCCCCGTGGCGACGACTGCGGCCCTGGCTGGTGCCGTTCCCCTGGAGAAGAACAAGGCCGCTGCTGCTGCTGCCCCTGTCCAGACCGAGACCGTCCCCGAGATCGTCAAGGAGAGCCAGGAGGCGGCCGGTGTCGCTCCGGAGGCCAGCGCCATCCCCGAGGAGGTAAAGGAGAAGGAGCAGGTTGAGGAGGAGCTGCTGAAGAAGGTCCCCGAGGCCCCCGCCACCTCGGAGGGTGCCGCTACCACCAAGTCCTCAACCTCCCCCGTCGCCATTGTCGGTGGCGTTGCCGCTGCCGCTGCCACCCTCGGTGCCGCCGCCCTCGCCACTGCCACGACCGCCAAGGACAAGGCTGTTGAGCAGGCCGGGCCCGCCTATGAGAAGGCCACTGCCTCCGCCACCGATGCTGCCTCCAAGCTGCCGGTGTCGGTCAAGCAGGTCCTGCCGGTCGCCGTCCAGGAGCAGCTTGCCACCACCGCCGCGACGGGCGGCGAGACCGTGACGTCCGACGTCCCGGCCGAGGTCAAGGAGTCGATCCAGGAGGCTGGCACCAGCCCCGAGGCTGCTGCCAACGCAACTGCCGTCGAGGAGAAGAAGGCTGTCGAGGCCCAGCTGCTGAAGAAGGTTGACTCTGGTGCTCCTGCTGAGGCGGCTTCTGCGGCCCCCGCCGCCGAGTCTTCGTCTGCCGCCCCTGCTGCTGCCGCCGCCGCCGCTCCTGCTGCTACCGAGTCCGCTGCTGCGGCCCCTGCCGCTGAGGCGGCTGCCGCCACGAACGGCAAGGACTCTGCTCCTGCTGTTGTCGCCGCACCGGCGCCTGCCTCGGTCCCGCACGTCGCTCCTATTGCCAACCCTGCCGCCGCCGCCATTGCCTCTGCCTCCTCTACCCCGCCGTCCAAGGCCGGTGTTGTGACTGCCGATAAGAAGAAGAAGAATCGCCTCAGTGGCTTCTTCCACAAGATCCTGGACAAGATCGACGGCGACAAGAAGAAATAGAGCCTCTTCGGGACTCCTCAAAAGCGAACCGCTCCTCGCAGCTCTTTCCAGTCCCATTTTCGTTTTTGGCCATTTCTATGTGCCGTGTCTTATATCCCCCCCATAATCCCATGCCGTTTGTACAGTTTTCCTCCTGCTCTCGCATAGAAGGTCACCCCATATTTTGAGATTTCTTTTTTTTGTTTTTGCAGTTCTTTTTCTTTGATTATTTCAAGTGGTCTTTCCAATTTGCTGTTGTTTAATGTACTTCCCTCATCTCGACGTCGGGGTGAGTGGCTGGGTGTGTTTCTACGCTCCTGCCCAACTCCTGCGCTGTTCATTTGGGCTTGCGATTTTTCTTATCTCTTTCTTGATTCCCCGGGGTGTCTTACTCTACTTGCGTTTGATTTCTGATTCTGTGCAACGAGGCATTAATTAATTGAAAAAAAGAGAGACACGAGGGAGAACTGGGCGCCCAGAGAGGGTTTGTATTGGATAACGATTCAAGAGAAGAGGGTCGGGTAGAGACGATGATTGGAGTGCATGAGACCGGTCGGGTTGGTTGGCCATGGTGTCTGATTGCTGATTTTGCATTTCTCTTTTTCTCGTTATGTTTTGTTTTTAGTGTAGACAAATACAGTAAAACGTTTCTTCTATCTATCCTCCGCATTGCTGAAATTTGCAAAGCAAAAAATGCAGCACGCAATGAAGCAATGCAGAGTGCCCATTTCGACTGTTTCAAGTTCGTTTCCTGAGATGGCGCGTTCAGTGAGGTCATGGTGGCTGCACGTGACCGCCCGACAAATGGTGTGGCTCCTGCTGTTCCGCCTTCCGTCCCGAGTGTCGTTTTTGCCCCGCCTTCTGGGCCTATGACTCGATCTGCCGCGACGCTCCTCCTGCTTATATCATTCGCTCCTTCTGGTTTTCTGAACTTTATCGACACCACTGTCGTGATACTCCTAGCGCCCCCTCCTCTCCCACACGTCTTTCTCCCTCTCTCTACTTTCAATCTCTTATATCCTTTCTTGGTGTGAACAAACTTTTTCTCTCGACCCCATCCTCGAACTTCATCTACGGCTGATCTTCCACCCTCAATCCTTTCCCTTTCATCGAAATAATCGGAGCCCTCTCTTCGTCCGACGTCCTCGGTCTGTCCCTTTCGACAGGCCAAGATCGAGATCGCCAACAACGACAACGACGAGACCTGCAGGGCGATGACGATTGGGATGAAGCACCGATATTCTTTTCGACGATAGTCATAGAGTCCATCCCATCCACAGGCCGTCGGTCGTCTTCCCCCAATTTACGTCCCGGACGGCCTTTCGGTAATCGCCACGGTTTGCCACTCCGTGTCTTTATTAACGATCCGGCGTTCACCTTTGCGTTCCCGAAAAATGAGCTTGCCACCGTCGAACCTAGGCAAGTCGTTGTCGTCTCCTCCTCCATCCTCGCACTCGCCCATCACCCCGACCGCCGCATCGACTGCCGGCTCCGACCACTCCTCTCGTCGATCAAACCAGCAGACCAACGGACTCGCTGCGGGCATCTCTGCGGCGCCACGCAAAGGCCAGGCTTCACGCAAGCAACACCGGAACCAGAAACGGCCGGGTGCTGCAGGTGGAGCTGTTAGCAGCATCGGCAACACCGGCCAGAACAAGAACAGGAACTACCGGTTCGAGGACGAGGATGACATGGCGGAAATCAGGGCCCTGAAGAACGCGTCCAGCCGCCGCGGCCAGACCAGCATTACCCACCTCCTCAACTATGCGGCACCCTCGCGCGCCCATCTCGAGCAGGCCTTTGGCGGCAACGACCACTACTACGGCAGCCGCTCCCGGCACCACAACAGCAGCCACCACACGGGCGGCGGCCACCACTCGTACCGGTCCCACCACAACAACAGCACCGTGGACAAGGCCCGCTTCGTGCACTCCAACTACCGCTTTGTCGTCTCGCCCAAGGGCAACTATGCGGCCCAGGCGACCGACGCCGACGAGTACATTGACTGGGGCGATGTCCTGCAGATCCTGGCATCGACCGAGTCGCAGAACTCATCGTGCCCCATCTGCCTGTCAGAGCCGGTGGCGCCCCGCATGGCTAAGTGCGGTCACATTTTCTGTCTGCCGTGTCTAATCCGCTTTATGCACGCCATCGACGCCGACGAGTCGGCCAACAACGCTGCCCGCGCGGTACGCCCCGTGGTCGGTCTTCTCTCGAGCCCGAATGCGAACGGCGGCAGCCTCGCTACCAGCAACCGAAACGCGAGTGGCGGGGCGCCAGCAGCACCAGTAGCACCGGTCCCGGAAAAGCGAGCCAAATGGAAGAAATGCCCCATCTGCGAGGAGAGCGTGTACCTGGGCGAGGTGCGTCCCGTGCGCTTCTATGCAGGGCAGGAGAGCCCGCTTCCCCGGCCCGGTGACGACGTCGTGCTTCGTCTCATGATGCGGCAGGCCAACTCGACAGTCGCATTACCACGCGAAGGTGCCGCCGACGTGCTCAATGCTGGCGTCACAAAGGGCGCTGGTGGCGGCCGGGGCGGCGCCGCGATCCCGTGGCACTTTGCGGCCAACGTGCTCGACTACTCGCGCATCATGAAGGGCACCGGCGACTACATGGTGGAGGAGTTCGGACGCGAGTTGGAGGACCTTGCCCGCCAGGAAAAGGAGGACGAGCTACTTTTCCACGAGGACGGTGAGTGGACGCGGCGAGCCATGCGGACCGTGCGGACGGCCCAGGAAAGCTCACGGGAACTCGGCGGGATCGAGCTTGCACTGCAAGACGGCAGCATTTTCGGTGAGAGCAGCAACCAGCGACTAAGCAAGCTGCCTGTTGGGGCGGAGCCTGCGGCTCCAACGGCACCAACACGAGCTGCACAGGTACGGCTAGACGAGACGCCGTCATCCCTTCCACGACCAACTACCGCCTCAGCAGCAGCTGCGGCAACCGCCGCTGCCGCGGCCCAGCAAGACTTTTTCTTTTACATGTCCCCGCCACACCTCTACCTATCGCCGCTCGACATCCGTATCCTGAAGACCAAGTACGGCTATTTTTCGGCGTTCCCCTCGACCCTCCTGCCGCGTGTCGAGCATATCTCCACGGGACACGTCGTCGACGATGTCATGCGCCGCCGCGCCAAGTACCTCGGCCACCTCCCCGCCGGCTGCGTCGTGTCCTTTTTGGAGTGCGACTGGACGGACATTGTGCCGGCCGAGACGCTCGCCACGTTTGCCGAGGACATTGAGCGCCGCCGGAAGCGCAACCGCGACAAGGCCGCCCAGGAAGAGCGCGAGCGGCTGCAGGCTGAGCGCCTTGAAGCCGCCGCACTTCACCGGGGCGGTGCACGGCGCATTGGCGGGGGCAGCGGCGGTGGTGGACACGGCGGCCTGGACAGCGGCGACCACCACGACCACGACGGCATTTACGGCGACACTGTCCAGCCCATGGACATCAACGAGTTCCAGCCCCTCGGAGGAAACAGCGGCGGCGGTGAAAGTGAAAGCGGTGCCGGAAACCTCACGTCTTCATCGGCCTCCCCGCCCAACCCACGCGTCGGCTTTAGGCAGCTGGCGTCCATGTCGACGACGCCGCCGTCAGCGTCGGGGGCGGCCCATCGCACCGTCTGGGGCACGCGCGCCGTACCTGTGTCGCCAAGCCTGCAGGCCTACAACCTGGCGCATGCCAACAGCGCGGACGACGGCTGGCTCAAGGATGACCAGGTGCTGGGCTCGCTCCTCGACAACAGCGGCGCCAGCGATGCCGACCTGATCGCCCAAATGGAGGCGCTGGGTGTAGAGAACGCCAAACAAACCGTCGACGCTGAAGGAGCGGATACTGTGGCAGCTGCTGCTGCGTCGCCAGCGGGCGCCGCCGCCGCCAAGTCCAAGAAGAAGAAAAAGCAAAAGATAACGCTGATGAGCACCGGCGGACGAAGAGGATTCTAATATGTAGGAAACATGTATTTGTTTTCGATATTTTGTTCCTTCTTGTATTGTTCTTATTATGTCGGCGTATAAACTGCAGAGCTTCTTTTCTTTCGTCTTTTGCCATTCATTTCTTCATGGTTTACATGCTTCTTGGTTGAAAGCCGGCTAATGTAACACAGCGGTTTCCTTTTGTTCCCCATTTTACATCGTGTCATTTTCATGGCCTATGGGCTCCCTTTACGAATAACAACATATATCAAATACATCAAACTTTTTTTTACCAAACACATAAAACCGTACTAGCTATCAAGAGATGCTTTACGAATAAAGTAAACGTCTATTTTTGCCTCGTGTATGTTTTTTTTTGTATGAGAGCTAAGAAATACTCCATATTACCTTCAACTCGACAAAAAGAAGCCCGTTTTTGTTTCTTCCCAACGTCTGCTGTCAATTCCGGCCGCCTTTTTTGTGCAATGAGTAATGAAAAATCCGCCCTGCCGGTAACCCATACGATAATAATAATGGCAGGTAAAAATAGCGATGATAAAAGAGTGATATAGCAAAATGAGTCGTTGATCGGTTTTGGTTTAGGTGATTTTTGTAGGAATTCGCGCAAGCGTGAGGCAGAAGGAGTGTAAGCGAAAAGGTAATGTAAGGGGCGGGCGGCGAAATATGAAGACCAGGCTGCATGAAAAAGAGCACGATCATGAAGTGAACGATATAAGGATGTGAGAGAGGCCGAGGGTGGAGAGGAGAGGAGAAGAGAGCACTAAACAAAAACACCAGACAGCGTGGAATTGTGCCGCTTATGATGCGCGCAGGCTTCGCCGCAGATCGGACGACGATGCAATGCGCTCGATGCCGTTGCCGTTCCGCGAGCTGCTAGGGCGGTTTTTCGCTTCTTGGCTGTTGCTGCCGCTGCCGCTACCACTGCCGCTACCGCTGCCGCTGCCCGACTGCTGCTTGTCCTCACTCTCCTCGGACTCGTCGTCACTAACTTGCCGCGACCGCGTGTCCCGGCCGCGCTGCCGGCTCTTGGTCATCCACGACCGCACGCCGCCAATCAGGCCCAGGGCGTAGCCGGCCACAAAGTCGTTGGTGCTGCCGACGGGCGACTTGGGGATGTTGATGCTGGGGGCGCCGTTACCGCCGCCCACGCTCTGAAGACCCAGGGTCGAGGTCGGGCTCGTCGGCAGGGGCATGTCGTTGGCGGTAAGGTACGAGTTGGCCGAAGGCGAGTTCAGGTGCAGCGAGTGCCGCGGGGCGGGGCTCTGGGGCCGGCTGGCGGGCCAGAACTGACGCAGCTCCTTGCTGAGCTCCTGGCCGGTCGTGGTCCAGTTGGCACGGATATTGTCACGCAGGTCCTGGACGTGGCGCTTGAGCTCGAGCTCGTTCTTCTTCAGCCAGCTCACGTTGAGCTCTTGGCGGGACGTGCCGCGCTTCAGCTGGCGGGAAATGTATTTCTCGTAGTCGCGGACAATCTTGGTGATGATGCCGGTGGTGCTGACGCCCTCGGTGCGCTGGGTCACCAAGAACTTTCCAGCGGCCTTTATCGGCTGGTAGATGTCGTCGCCCTCGTCGGCGCCGTAGGGGATGTCGTCGTGGGCGACGTAGTCGATCTGGTGCTCCTCGAGGAAGGCGGGCGTCACGATCCACGGGCAGCTCTCAATGACCTCGTCGACCCACTTGCAATGGCGGACGGTCTCGGCGCGCTCCTTGCCGGACAGCACGGTCAGGCCCTTGCGCTTGTGGGTCTCCTCGTCGCCCGTGACGCCGACAATCAGGTGCACGTCGGTGAACGCCTTCTTGGCCTGCTCAAGCTGGCGCATGTGTCTGTTTACGGTTAGAATGCCGTCCAGGTGTAAACAAATCAGATGTAACGCGAAAGAGGGGCCCTACCCAAGATGGAACAGGTCAAAGACGCCGTCAGCATAGACCCGCACCGGCCGGCCCGTGGGCGGCTCGTTTGTGCGGTAGCCGACGGGATGGGTCAGGGCGCCAATCGGCGGCGGCGCCATGGACTCGTCGGACGGGGTTCCGTCGTCATTGTCGTCTTCGCTGGAGTCGTTGCTGGCCCGGCGGCCCTCGGATTTGACGTTAGGACGCTGCCGCTTACTGGGGGGCAACTGCTGCTTGCCCTGGCTGCGGCGGGGACGCGCCGAAGGGGACGACGCGTCGGGGGTGTCGTTATCGTGGTCGGACTCGATGATATCGTCGCCATTCTCCTCGTGGTGGTTGTCGTGGCTGTCGGCAGCCGTCTCGCCAGTGCGCTTGCGCTTACCGTTGGCACCGCCGATTGTTGAGCTTGGTGAGGACGCCATTGTGTGTGCAAAAGAGAAGGGAGGTAAGGAGATCGCGGGAAGCGATCAATTGGGTTGGGCGGCGATCGAAAAATCGTTCGAACGGAACCCGGTTCGGGGTCTAGCGGAATAAGTCGATGCAAACGATAAAAAGACGCGAAGGAGAGAAAAAGCCGGTTTCCGAGGGACGTGAAGCCTGCGGCGACAAGAAAAAAAAGGGGAGAAAGGGAGGTCGAGTTTTGATGGCGGTATTTTTTTGAGGGCTGTGTCGGAAAATGCGCCGCTGGTAGTACGGAGTACTGTTGGACCAATAAAGCTATCAAGTCAATCGAATGACGACAGCAGCAGCTTCCAGCGTCAGAGTGCGTTTGGTGGTGTTGGTGGTGTTGGTGGTGTGTGGCCTCAATTGGCGGACGGTTCCACGAAAGCCGAGCCGGATGGACGTGCGAGATGCAAGGAGGGCGCGGCAGAGGCGAGGCCGGATGTCATAGGTGTCGGTAAGGAGCAGGAGGAGATCGAACTAAGAATGGGGAGAACAGGGAGCAAAGGAAGAGAAGAGGCGAGAAGAGATGGAAAATAAAGAAAAACACGAAAAGACGAAAAGACGAGAAGACGAAAAGTGGAAAGAGGGAAGCTGGCAGAAGCAGTCGATGCTGCAGGAAATCCAGGAAGTCGCCCTTTCCCAACTGGGCAAAAATATACGCTAACAGCTGTGTTGCATTAAGAAAAAGTAATGACCCAAAAGCCCCTATTCTTGACCGTAGACAGGGAGAGGCCCAACGGCAGCGCGGGACGGAAGTTGACTGGGGGCGTTAAGTGGGAAACGTGGGCATCAGCAATGAGAAGGGGGAAGGAGGAATGGGGGGCGGGATAATGAGGAAGGAACGAGACAGAATACGGAGTAATAAATTTAATGGGAAAAGGAGAAAAATAAGACGCCGTACGGAGTACGTTCGTAATGCTCTCAAAATTAAATGGGAGGAACGGGGAAGGAAGGTGCAACGCGCGGGAGACACGTTCGCGTCGTATTGTGCTGGTCGCGACTTCCCTGTCGACCAGTACGTACTTGGACCGCAAAAGTGGCGTCATTGTTCTTTCTGTCTCAAATGTAATCCGTACGAGCGGCCTCTTTATTGCTCCAAGCTCCCACTTACTAAGAAGGCCCTTTGTTCCTCCCCATTGAGGCTCATCAGGAAAAAACTCGTTGAATCTTCTATGTCGTACGGATTACACGTTTACCATTTCTGGCTTTTCCTTCTCGTTCTGCCAAGCTTCTGAGATCAAGACGGGAAAAGACAATGGCCGCTCCGGCCAGACCCTCTCGCTGGTCGTGACGTGGTCCTTTGCTCTTTTGGAATCACGCTTCGTGGCCGTATGAGCTTATAAGCAGATAAAAATATGAGTATGCTGCTTCTCGCAGACCTAAGCTACAGCGTTCCCGATACAGAGCACAGGGCGGCAAACGGTAGACATCGAAAAGAGAAAGCTGCTCGACAAGAGCAGATCCAACCTGGCCACCTCTGTCCTCCCATTCTACGTCACTGCGCAGCTCTCATCTCACGGCGACGGCCACGACATCGACGACGCGTGAAGAAGAAAACATGAGCCTGTTTGCCCCTCCCCCCCCCCCCAAATGCGATCTGGCGCACAATCTATGCACAGCTGCTCGTGGACCATGAACCTGTCAGCTTCCTAGCCGAGTTCCTCGACGAGTGGTCGACCCAGGTCTGGCCCGAGAAGACCAGCTTCTACCCGGCGCCGTTCCGCATTAAAAACAGGTGTATGGCGACACCGTCAAGCTGCTGTACGCCGACAACTGCTTCAAAGTTTGCCGAGCTGGACGCGTCGTCCGCCCTGTGCCACACGCCCCCTAGCCGTCTTTGTCCTGCAGATTTGGCCCGCGAACACACGTCTTCTCCGGCACGTCGCCATTGACTTTCCGACCGCGCCGCTGGCACGCCGCGGTAAAGTATCTGCACTCCAAGACGTGCGCCTCGACGACATAGACCTCCTGCGGGGTGCCTGCCCAGACCTCACGACGCTGGATATGTCGCTGCCGCTTGAGCGAACGGACTTTGTCTTGCGCAATACGGTCGTGTTCACCCAGTTTCTAGATATGATCCAGACGCGGCTTGCAGCGTTTGCATCCCTGCAGGAAGTCAGAGTTCATGTAAACCTTCTGGGCTGGGATTCAAATGATGAGGTCAATGATGGTGCCGAGGACTCCGTGGACGACTGCTGGAGGTCACACAGAGTCGCTACGAGAGCTCTACTGCCGTGGATGAACGGTGGAAATCACAAAAATTCTCGTACAGAACAATCTAAACCTCTGGTGAAGAGAAAAGCGTTATTCAAGCTGTCTTGTTTAAGATGTGCAGCCTTCAATTCTTCATTACTAGCAATTGCGTGTGCCATGGTCCTACGTCTCACCGGACCAAATCATATCTTTCTTATCCTACATTCAGCCACATAAGCCTGCCCCTTAACGGGCCATCCCGCCGACATCGTGTACAAAACGATGGCCCTTTCGGTGTACAACCGGTGGATGAAAGCTTGCTGGTCTGATCCACCGCAAAAGAATCAAAAGGGTAAAAATACCACAAATAGAAAAAAATAATAACAAACGCCTCGCTGAAACCCTTGCCCTTGCTACCGAGCACGTCCTCTGTGTTCGTCCACCCAAAACACTATCCAGGCATGATATATCCGCAATGTAAAAAAGACATTCGTTATAAGAAAAATGAAAATACGAGTGGGAGAGGTGCTGCCGTAGTGTCAAGGAACCTACGGCAACGGGGTCGTCGGCCGCGACTTGGTGACACGATGCCGGCCGCACCGGTGCGGGTCCTTGGGGTTGCTCAGATAGCAAAACTCCTTGGCGCCTTCAGGGGCAGTCGGCCCAAACTTCTCGCGGACCGTGCAGTACTCGTAGCCGGGACCCATCCAACCCTGGATGTGCTTGTGCAGTTCGCAGCGCGAGACACCACACTTGCGACAGAGGGCCTGTCCACGCACGCGCAGCATGGCCAACGCGTTCGTCGTCGCTGCCAGTGTGGCCGCGTCCGAGTGGTCGCCGTGCATCATGCGGCCCGCCAAATGCCACACCCACTCCATGTCGTTGGGGCCCGACCGCCGCACCGACAGGGGCACGGCGCCGTGCATGCGGCGGTGGATGTCGTAAAAGTGCTTGCTCGTCAGCCCCAAACAAGTACTGTCGATCGGGTCCAAGAAATCGAAGATGGTGTAGTGCAGCTCGGACGGCAGGTCGCAGAGGCCGAGGTTCTCCGATAGGCGATGGTGGTGTGGCAGCACAGGCTCGTAGTCCATAACCGAGTACGAACGCCGAGGTGGCCCCAGCTTCGGCCGCGTTGGTCTGCCACCCTCGGTCGGCTCGGGTGTGGGTGCCGGTGATACGGCACCTGGCGATGTCAGCCCGGTGGCCGTCTCTTCGTCAATGGTCGGCGGTCGTCCGTGTGCGGAAAGCGTTTTTCCAATGTCCCCGCTTGGTGCAGCCTCGGACGGTGCCGGAGGGGCCGCCTGTGGAATGTTGTTGGAGCTGCTCTGGTGGATGAGCACGGTCCTTGACTCGCCCCGCATCAACGGCGGCGGCGAGGGGTAGACATAGTCGTTGGTAGATTGGGCGCGGCGCGGCGGCCGGAAGGGTAAGCCACGGGCGTTCCTGCCACCGACCGAGTGCTCGTCGCGGTTAAACAATTTCGGGTCGGCTCCACGGACCAGCGAAGTGTGACTGCCCTGTGAGGTGTAGAGGCCGTCGATCATCGTCGTCGTCGATGTCGTCTTCGTCCAAATGGCGAGAAAAGATTCGAGTCGGTTATCCGTCGAGATGGATATAGTATTTAGGTTCTGCCTGACGTATTCCGTAGACAGCGAAGGATGCGAGAGGGGAAATCGGGCGCCTCTGGTCTTAATTATATGCCGTCAGGCTGCGGAAAGAGAAAGTTCCAGAGCGGGGTGGGGTAGACAGCATATAAATCCCAGGAAAACGTAACGAACGCAACGAACGTAACGGGCACTGTCTACGTGTAAGCAGTGCACCTGTGTTCCGTGCTGGCCAATGGTGGTGTGCTCAGGTACGACTTGCGAACCAGAGGCAAAGGAGGCAGAGCAATTCCGGGACCCTTCTTCACTAGCAAGCTCATCAGGCGGCACGGCAAGAAGGGTGATGTCGTTATAGCGTCAGGACCTCCAGAAACGACAGGCGATCGACACAGCGCGACCCCAAGATTGAGAAAAGAAAAACTCCACGGGATAGAGAGGGGGTGGGCAGGCCGCTTCAGGACGGGAAAGGCAGCTCGAGATGGAGGGGGGAAGACGGTGCACGGAGCGTCGGTGGCAAAAGAAAGAAAACGCCTGGGACGACGAATCGAACAAAAGGCCCCAGAGTTGACGATAGATGAGATCGGGAGGGGCGCAGCTGCGTTGGGAGGAGGTTCGTTGTTTGGCAGCAATGCGAAGGATGCGAAAACTTGGTCGTATGATCAAATACCAGATCAACCGGACTGGTGGTGTACTGAGGTACTGTACGGAGTACAGACGCACGAATCGTAGGTCGTCTGGGCGCCGCCGTCTCTTTTAACGACACACAGCCGGGGCAAGGAGAAGAAAAAGCGCCTGGAGATAAGACTGGCAATCCGGCAATGATCGGCGCTTTCGCTGCGCGTTGGACTTCAGGGTTGACACCTCGTGATTTGTTGTCGGAAAAGGTACAGGGATGCAGTTGGTGCAAGGCGACGGCGGTTCGAAGGGGATGGGGAGAGCTGAAGCAGGGAGCGGGAAAGGATTTGTGGAAGATGGAGAGAACACAATATCTACAGAATGGAGCCGGAAGCAGGATGGGGGAAAGCAACACGTTATATGCGGCCGCATCAGATCAACAAAGGAAAGCGCAATGCAGGGGGAGATACGGAGTAGATGCGCTGGTCGTTCCTTCTGTTGCTGAAAAATGTTTTTCACTTTTTTTACCCAGTTGCTCCAGTGCTTGCAGCTACCGTTGCCCTTTGTGCCTGCCCGTTGTCCCCCGAACATCGCTCTTGCCTCCTTCTTCCGCCCCTTGTTTGCAGGAAAGGCCGACCGCCCGACAGCGCTCGCTCGAGCCTCGGACATGTCAAAGGGCCATTGGCGCTACTTTCTCTGCGGCCCTGACGGACGAGCGTCAGCCTAGCCAACAACCACCTAGAAAACAGGGGACTCTTCTTCGCCCAGGGACTGTGCATTGTTCTCTGTAGTCTTACAAGTAAGACTGCTAAACGGCTTCTACGCCATGTGCCGCCGGCTGCGGACCACGTCCCGCTAGGGCAGAACGGTGGCCGCCGGCGTGTGCGAACTGCGTAATCGCCTCCCTGTGTCCCTTTGCCGTTTCCTTTTTTTGCCCCTGTCCTTTCATTATTCTTTGCCATCGCCTGAATAACTTTTAGCAACCATTTGCGCTTCCGGTTTATGCCCTGTGCTTGGGGATCGTCCGTGGTGACAGGTGAACCCTTTTTTTTCGTTTTCTCGTCTTTCTCTCTTTTGCCCATCTCCTTACGTCGACAGGGTTGCACTTTCCTTTTGGGTTGTGCAGAAGGCCAGGCCAGACCAGTGCAAAAGAGGCAGTCTAGGCCCCTCCGAATGCAACACGGCAGGTGCGACTGGTTGGTCCCCAGGTCCTTTGGAAAAGGCCTGGCTTTGGGCTGGGCTGGCCGCGCCTGTCATCGGTGCCGTCATAGGCGTCTCCACTCTGTGCTTCCTTCCCCTTCTTTTTCGTCACTTTGCCGATTGTGTCATGCAGGTCGTTCCCGGTTTTTGGACGACCCCATCGATTGACAGCTAAACAGGGAAGTTGTACCCTTTTTGTATGCAGCCTCTGCATGGTCTGAGAGTATGCAGAACAGCTGTCCGTATCTCGTATGAAATGGGCGTCTGCGAATGCAAAGCGATAATTGCGACTTTCATCCCGTCTCTCCCGTTCAGCACAAGTTTAGAAGTGTCTAGACCAAAGACAGAGCGGGCTCACATTCTAGAAGGGTAGCCTTTTTGACGAAAGGATACAAGAGCAGTAATGTCGTGGGCTTTTGTCTTGTGGTGGACTTTATCGGTGATATTCACATGTGGTTAAATGGATTATTTTTCACATTTTTGGAAAGTAAAATATGTCGACTTAAAAAAACGATAAAACGCATCTAGTAATGTGCCAAAAAAAAAACAACTACAAGTACGACGTACAATGGGAAAAAATCGAAGGCTGACTCCTCCCTTCACCGAAAATCAGGATGGATCACTCGCTCGCCCTATGATGTAAACAATAGATACGGTGGCTGTGGGTTGATTAAGGACCCACGAGGCGTTGATCAGGTGAGGGGCCCGAAAACAAATCGGGATGATGTTAATCATCGCCAACCTCGAAATGCATATCACTTGCTTTCAGATGCACACCACTCTCTGGGAAAAGCTCATGGACCCTTATGGCATCCTCGGAGTCGGATATCGACACGACCTCGACCATCTCGCATGAACAAGCGGTCACATAATGCATTTAGGAGAAGGAAGCATTGGCAATACGCCGTCCTGTCCGCAAAGACTTGGAGTGCGGTTTTGCAACGGAGCCACGCTTTGCTGCATAACTCGTCGAATCTCGTAAAGAGCAAATATCCCGTGAGATCAATGTTGACAATGGCTAATTCAGAAACCTTCGCGATGTGCACGGTAAATCAGAAATGAAATATGCATATCCCGCCCGTAAAATGTCCAATGTTGGGATTACAACGGTAAATCGAACTCGTCCGTGCCATGAAGAGTAGATCGTCCCCTCGTTCGCTCGCCTTCTCCCTTCCGGCTCCTCTCACTTCCCTCCCTTCAAACCGTTTTACGCCCGGTTGCCCGAGTCGTATGCGATCCACAGGACCATGACAATAATGTCAAAGCCCTTGCCCTCGCCACCCTCATACTTGTACGTCCACATGCCGTCCGTCTTCTCGTTCCAGTACGCAGCCTGGGCGCTATGCATGCCGCGACGGCCGACGTGCGGCTTGCCGTCGGTGCCCGTAGCATCGGCCTTGCTGCCAGAAGCGTCGGTCGACGCGTCGTCTGCACCAACGGCCGTGTCCGTCCCCCGCGACTTGTTGAGCTGGGAGGTCGGGACGAGGTGCTGCACGATTGTGCTGTTGACGGCGAACTTGTAGGTCGGGGCACCGCCGGCGGTGGTCGCCGACTCGTTGATCAGGGACTTGAGAATCGAGTTCTGAAGTAGGAAGAAAGAGCACTGGTTAGCCGGGATGCCCTCCCGCATAGGAGATGGTAAGGAGCTCAACGTACAATGATGGTCGTGTTCCAGCCCTCCGTCTTCTCGTGCTCGTAGAACTCCGCAGAGCCGATGGCGCTTTGGCAAGCCTGTTCCGATTGGGGGTTCGTTTAGCATGCGACTTCTTTTCTTCTGGCCGTGGCATTGCTCGTGACGTTGTCTCGCCGCCGCCCGACGCTTCCGGGCATGGAGTGCGAAACGGAGGCGCGTCGTCGGCAAGGTGGGGGATACGAGGGAGGCAACTCACATCCTCGGTGATCTGCTTAAGGCGCGTCGGCTTGATGGGCTAGAGAGACGGAGAAAGAGACGCGTTAGCGGAGGTTGTAACAATGACGACAGAGTCGTCACACACTGGAGGTGCAGGGGAGCGTCGGCCGAGTCGAATCGCAAACGGTTTTAAGGGGTGCCACGATACTCTCGGGAGAGGACCGCGACGCGTGTCCAAAACAGACTTACCGCGCTTGACGGGGCGTCAGCCATATTTGCGGTTGGGTCTTCGAAAAAGGGATATGGGGAGAGGAGGGGATGGTGCTGGGAGGTCGGGATCGTGAGAAAAAGTCGATTCGTTTGGTGATGCAGAGTAAATAAACAAGATGTGCTGCGCAGTAGGGAAAGGTCAGCAGAGGTAGCCAGGGGGCGTGATAGCTCGTCTGCCCAAAGGCGGTGAGGAAGCGGGATTGGTATGCAGGCAGCTGGGAGGGGCAAGGCTGGCGCTGGTCTTGCCTCGTCTTCGGGGGTTGCAGAAAGAGGATTGGGTGGGATGGACGAGGCTGCAACCAGTGGGGGTCGTTTTCGCCAGACGATCTTACCTAACCGTGTAGAAAAGGACTGTGAACGTCGATTATTTTCAAAGCGAACTCGCGAGCTGCAGTCTGCCGTACTTTGGGTCAGATCGTGCTTGCCGTTCCGGCGTCGAGTCCGCACCTTCCTCCCCGTCGCGACAGTGGTCCAGAGAGCGGACAAGGGACAAGGGGACCCATCAGATGCAAAGGTCTAGCCCGCGCTCTGATTGGTCGCTTGTGACATGCAGACAGCAAGACCAGCGAAAACGATGAGAACGTGCACACGTGACGGCCGAGACTGGTTGCTGCAGTGAGTCTTGACCAATCAAATGGCCCACGTGCAGTCCAATGCCGCCCGTACCCCCAAAATTCCCTCCTGCAAGCTCCCCCAATGCATCTGCAGCTCGCGCCTGGCCTCTTTTCATGCGGCAAGCTTCAGCCCACAGTGCAAGCTACCACGATATTTCTCCATCGCGGCTTTCCGGTTGAACTAGTCGCCCTTTGCTGGATTCCCTCGTCCTTGTTCTTGTCGTTTTTCTCGTCTTCCAATTCCAATAAAGATCGTGATCTGTTCGTGGTCTTCTCTCAGTCGTCACAATTTCTCGGCCAGCAGAAACAGCTCCCTCCCTCTGCCCTTTTCGCCCTTTCGCTGTCATCGGATTGCGATAAGCGACCTAACTGCCCTGGCCTTTTTGCGTCTAGAAACGATTATTCATTACTCGTCCCTCTCCTCGTCACGGTCCTTTTTCGTCCTCGCATCCCAACAAGCGACTTCGTGAGACTCGACTCATCTCTCGCAAACCCTCCTCGGCGACATTTTGGATACTCGCTCTTCTCGTCCCATCTCGCACCACCGCCACAATGTCGAGCCAGCCTCTTCTCCAAACTGCCCCAGGTAAGCCGCCGTCCAAGACGATTCCACCTCTTCCTTGCTTCCCTGCTTCCTTTCCTCGTCGCTAACGCTCGCCCTTTGCTTCTCCTCTAGGCAAGCGCATCGCTCTCCCGACGCGCGTCGAGCCCAAGGTCTTCTTCGCCAACGAGCGCACGTTCTTGTCATGGATGAACTTTACCGTCATCCTCGGCGCCCTCGCCATCGGCATGCTCAACTTTGGCGACCGTCCGGCGTTTATTTCTGCCTTCTTGTTCACGGGCGTCGCCCTCGTGACCATGCTGTATGCCCTCTTCACCTACCACTGGCGTGCCAAGTCGATACGGCGGCGCGGCCAGGCCGGTTTCGACGACCGCTTCGGTCCCACATTCCTGGCCATCATCCTGGTGCTGGCCATTGTCGTCAACTTCGTCCTGCGCATCGTCTACTCCTCGACCGGCGGTAGCCCATAGAGAGGGCCACTGTGACGAGTAGAAGGGCGGGGTGGGAGATGGACGACGTTACTTTGTTCTTCGCCAAAACGACAGACACGATCCCGATCTTGCCCCGTCTAATGGAATGACAGGCAGGACACAGATCCGGAAGGATTAAAGTAGCGCGACCATCATCTGGTGGGCGAATCTTGGAAACAACGTATCGACGTGGGGGAGCAGAGGTTGATAGGTTTCGACAAGATTCATGCATGATGTGTCCACGGATACAAGACGATAAGAAGCACCTGGAAACGACATGTGTGGGCAGGTGGAACTGGGAGATGGGATTGCATATTCAGCATTTATTTTCGGCTACTCTGGATTGGAATTATGTGAAGAGTAAGATACTGGGCACGACAGACAAATTTTAACAAACCATATATGATAGTTTGACTACGAGCGGCATGCAATTTTTGACAAAATTTATTTGTATTATTATACTTGATTCGGGTCGCATGGAATATATTTCATAAGAAAAAAAAGCAGTTAAAAGGTATTGTAAACAACATTATTTGTTCAAATTGAGATGAATATTCTTAAAAAATTATATCGTCATAATATCAGGGTATCATAATGTGAACATGCAAGTACCATACTTAAAAAACCAAAGCCCCATGCCGTCATCGTTCCCGAGACCCACCCAGGTCATCTTCGGATGTCCTGGCATGACTTATGTGCCTCCAAAAGAACCGCACCCTCGCCCTTCAAGTGCTGGCCATCCACTGCTCGTACTCGATCTCCAACGGGTCGGTACTGGCCTGGACAGAGATCTCGGGGTTCTTTTGCAGCTCCACGACGGGCGTCCGTGATAGGATGATGCTCATGTAGGTCGTGATGCTTGCTTGTCCCTGTGCGGCCTTTTTGCCTCTCATGGCCTCTCTGAAACGGTGCACCATAGGTGCAAAGCCATCGTCCTCTTCCTCCTCTTCGCCGCTCTCGCCATCGGTGCTCTTCCCCTTGACAGATACGACGTCGTATATCCGGTTGTACTGAAACCACGAGGTCTTTGACAGCCTCGAGCCCTTCTTTCCTTTCTTCTTCGCCAACTCTGTGACAGCTGGAGCACTGCCTGCACTGGTAGCATCTTGGGAAAAGTAGTCCTCACGCATGCGCTGCTTGACAATCTCGGTGATGGAGATCAGCTTGTTTGCATCGGACGCCCGTCCATGTAGCAGGACAATGCCCGGCCGAGGGGATGCCAATGTTGTCTGTCCTTCTTGTGTGGTGGTGGTGGTGGTCGGTCGGCTCGCAAGGCTGTTGAGGACCGCCTGGATGCGCTTCTCCATGCTCGACGAAGAGATGACGGAGAGAACGCGGATGTCGTATTTTGGTTCTAGCTCACTCAAAATGGCGGCATGAGGCTCGAGGGGGAGCGTGCTAGGCTGCTCGGGTTGCTTTTGCGGAGGCTGCTTTGGTGGCCGCTCTTTTGATGCTGCCTGTGTCGTCTTTTGCCGCTTTTCTGGCCGGGGCTCCTTGGCCGGACTCTGTGGTTGCTTGCGTTTCGCGGACGGGTCCACGGCCGCTCCCGGTGTCGCCGGGACGACTGTGTTATTGCCCGTCTGCTTTGATGTCGGCTTCGCTGCCTTGGGCGTGCTCAATACGGTCAAGGCGGTCGTCCTCTGCTTCTTCTCGTTCTGTTGGTACCCCGAGGGCGTCGTAGCCGCGTGTCTCTTTTTGGGTCCCATCGCTAGCTGCACCTGTATGTCGTCGGTTTGGAGTTCGTTATTGCAGCCGGCTGTGCATGGTCATCGAATAGCTCCGCGAGTGGAGGGGAAGGCCGAGTAAGGTCGAGGTCAGGCTCCGTCGTCAGGAGCTTCTCGAGGCCGCGGGGTTTAATGTCGTGCCTGTAATGGAAGGGGCAGCCTCGTCTCTGTCGGATTGCACCTGCCAATAATACAGCTCGCTCGGTGTCGCCCGGTGACAAAGAATGCGCCGTCGTGCCTTCCTGTTGTGAACTTTGTTTGTCGTTGCGCATAAGCTCGATCTTGGCTCTAAAAAAATCTCTAAAAATCGGTACTGTAATTTACCTCCCCCCACAAAACAGTGCCTGCCATTCTGGAAATAGCTACGGCCAATCACAAGCGCGCCTGCCCACGGAGGTCTGGGAGCTTTGTTCTCCTGCATCAAAATGTGGCCCGTGCGTGTCCTTTCAAGGCAAGTCGACTGCCCATTTTGACAGGAGAATATGTCGTACTCCGTATCTTCCTCGACGTTTGTTCTTTGGATGGCAAGCGATATGCACGCCCCTGGACCAACATTCAAAGCACGCATCCCTTCCGGGCCCAACGCAGGATAGCTTGGAGGGCCTGGCCGTGCAAACCAAACAAAATCGCGGAGTGAGCGTCAGATATTGCGCCTTGGCCTGGTTCTTGGATTCTGGTTGAAGTCTTTTCATGACTGCATCGAAGCCGGTCTGCAGCTGCAGAAACCGAGCTCTTTCGAGGCCGGCGACGAGCGCCGGATGATACGGGTATCTCTTGACGCTGTGCGGCCTGTACCTCACACCTCAACACTGGCGCGGCGGAGCAAACGGCATGGCAGCACGGCGAGGCCAAACACCGAGTGCGATGGGATTTCCACCTCTCCGCGGCAGGACTCGTATCACCCTACGGAGTAGTCTCCATCGTACAAGTTATCTTACAGACTTGCAGCTGGGTCATCGTCATCACCATGCAGAGCTCCTCACGCTAGCAGTCACGGTGCTGAGGGCGCGGAACTTGCACTGTGGATAGCTCGAGATTGTGCAAAGTCCTACGACACGTGCACTCGACGAGAGCGTGTTTCGTTGCGCCTCGAAAGCCTCACCCTTTTGTTTATGCTGTACTGAGTACGTTACGATGCGCATGCACACTCTTTATGACAAAGGCACCCAGTCCAGACCTCGCCGCAAACAGCGCATGCCGTGCATACAAGGAAGTAAAGAAGGGGTGTGAAGACGAGGTCAAAGAGGTCAGGAAACACAAAACACAAACAGCAGGCAGCCCTCGGACCCACGCCTGCTATTATTGGACAGGGGTCGGCAGATAGCGAGCTACCGGGGAACGCGCAGTGCTTGCCCGCAAGATGAGCCCAAGATGAACACTCTGCTTGTATTCAAGTAGCGACGCCCCGACACCCCCGGCTAACCCAGGCTGAAACTGGGGCGGAAGGAGCTGCAATGAGCAGCCCATGAATACCCACCCAGTGGAATCGCTGCAATCAAATGGCAAGCTGGGCAGGTGCGGCCTGGTGCCGTGCAGAGGGCGAACAAAACGAGCAAAACAGGAAGGAAACAACACCAAATAGATTGCGAGACATGGCGCGATAACGCGAACGGCCGCAACGGCAACGACTAGGCAAAACGGGATGAACAAAACAAGGGCCAAAACAAAGGAGGAAAACAACAGCGAGGGACGTCCTCGACGACTTGCATATGTCGATGATTCCATCTGGGCGGGATTTGCGTCGTGGCCTGCGAAGTAGCGCCCTGTGTGCTGAAGGAGAGCATTGTGCGCTAATGGTGCGCTATGCGAGCAAGCTACTCAGCGCCTTCAGCCAGTCGGTAGAGGGTACATATGTGAGCCCTCGATCTTTCCTATCTTCCACGCATGACTATGTACTGGTACCTCCACATTGCAACCACCTGTCGATCCGCTTCATATCTTTAAATATCGACGTTGTGGATTCTGTCATTCTCGGCGGCCTTGCGTCTTGCAAATGTTGGAGCGCATACCACATTACGCGTGTTGGGTCGCTCTTTCTACAAGTAGAGCTTGCACATCGATGCGCTGGTGCTGTATGTCGCTTTTGGGACACTTCTCTTTTGTTATCCCATTCCGCAGGTATGGTAAGACAAATGAGATATCTTCAGTCTTGCCCTTTCACTCGTTCTGTCATCTCCGTCTCTCGCCTCTCGTATCTCACCCAAGCCAAGCCAGGCCCACACCAATAGAGCTTCTCCTAGCGTTGTGTTTGGGACGCCCCGACGCTGTAAGGTGCCATTTGGCTAGACCCACGCCTCTCAGTGCCAGGCTCGCAGGCTTTCCCCCTTGCGTCCTGCGCAGTTGCCCTCTCTGTCGTCTTTCGCCATACGCCGTGGGTCGCTCGTTCGGTCTGGCGTTGTTCCCCACCCCCCTCGGGCCCCCCTTTCGCCTGTCTTCCTTCGCCTTCGCGGCACTCCTGCACTTTTTTTGCCTTGTTTCGCCGCCGCCCACACCCTCAACTCGTCTACTGAGTAACTTGCCATAACGGACTCACTCGTTCGCGCGCGCTGTTTGCTCCTTCCTGCGTCGCTGCGTCTTTCGCCATGCCCAGACCCAGCCCCAGGCCCCAGGCCCCCCAGAAATCGAAGTGGAAATCGGCGTGGAAACCGTGCGGGAACTCGAGTTGTGACTGAGCGAGGCACACATCGCACTCGCACCTGCCTTGCGTCGCATTTTCTCCTGGCCAGGGAGCCAGGCCACCCGCGCAGCAAACGCCCAGCAGCAACGCAACGAAACGCACTCGCACACTGGGGGCGCACTTTCCTACTTTCCCTCCGTTCCCTTACTTCCTTCCTTCGTCTTCTCAGCCGTCTCGCCCCGTCTCCTTCTCGCCTTCCCGCCTAGAACCACAACAAAACACCATTGCCCAGCGTCCACGCCTTCCACCCAACGGCCCCTTTCTCCTTTATCTCACGTTTGCTCTCAACTCCCATCCTCCCCTTTTCTTCTTTTCTCTCGCCATCTCCAGACGTCGCAGATTTGTCTTCCGCGACAACACAAACAACAACACTTTTTTTCGACAAGAGCAGCAAATCTTTTCTTTGCGCACGCTCTCGTGACGCTTTCTTGTCTGCTCCCTCACACTTTCCTTGCGCAGAGGCTTTTGCTAGCGCTCGCGCCCCCTTCTCCCTCTGTTTCCACAGCCAAAACCTCGCTTTTGGGCCTGTTGCGATCGCTTTCCTCGTCGCATTTCTCATTTCGCTCTCTCTTACCCTCTCACTTTTTTGTCTCCTGTTTTCACACACTCTTTCCCCCTTTTTGGGCGCTCATCTTTCTCTCACGACTTTCCGCCCTTTTGCCCTTTTTGCACGGCTCTGCTGCTCCTTCCTTTGTTCGCCCTTCCGCCCAGTTTTGCCTGTGTTGCACCTTCCCGCGCATTCCTGGCTGTGCTGGTGCCCAGTTTTCGTTGGGTCTGAAGCGGCCACATCATCCACACGCAGCACCATTACGCAGGACTCAGCGCCCGCCCCCCCGCCGCTCCGCCTGTCGTTGCCCCCTATTCCTGGCTCCTCCGCCCCTCCTGCAAGTCTCCCTCTTGCCAACGTTAGCGACCAAGATTGCTGCCCAGCCAAAGTCCGAAGCGACCCACTCTCCACTCACACCAACTCACACGCCCCCCCGTACTCCCTCTCCCGCAGCGAACCAGGCTCCAGTCTGCAAAATACGAGAAGGTCCGCTTTGTCCTTCCTGCTTGGTTACGTCAGCTTGCCTTTGCAAGCCGCCAGCCAATCACACGCCCCTGGCACCGGAAATTCGCCCCACCTATTTGATTCGGTCACTTCGCTCCCTGGCTCCTTCCTCGTTTCTTCCTTTCCCCTTCTCACACCTTTCCGTGGCGTTCCTGTCTCACCACGCGGTTGCCTTGCGACTCCGTAAAGCCACCCAAACCGACGACGAGTCAGCAGTCACTGGAAGTCCCTTTTTCGCCTCAACCACAACGCGCAGACATCGTCTTTTTGACTTTGTTACCAGACGGTCTTTTTTTCTTCTCTTCTTTCTCTTTCGACCCTTTTTTCTTTATTATTTTGTAATCACCCACCCTCGCCCGGCGATCAACACTCCTTTCACGCGCGGCGCGCCCTTCCCCTACAACTTTGGTGATGTTCCGTTTTTGGTCTTCTGAACCAAGGGGATGCGACAGTACCACCGAGGCGGTATCGCCACCATCTGAAGACTACTTTGGCAACGTATTTAACGCGTATGACGCTTCTGAGATGTCCGCAGCCACCGCTGCTGGCGCACCGGGGCGGCCGGCGCCGTTGACGAAACGCAAGCGCGCATCGGATCCCGAGTCCATGCTGCCGCCCTCTCCGTCGATGGAGCTCGACCCCCCGGCCGACCAGCAAGCAGCGCAGTTCCCCCCGACGAAGCGTATAAAGACCGAGTATAACGAGGCCGCGTGGTCGCAAGCTACGTATGGTTCATCGCGCGGCGCAACAGCCCATGACCGTCTTACCTCACCACCGTCGCCTCCATTGTCTGTGTCGCTGGCTACTATGCAGGACGTTGCAAGCATCGAGGCAGTGAAGGATGTTGTACAGTTCCAGTTCTCGCAAGAGATCCTGATTAAGCACAATGAGCTGCGCCTCATCGAGCAAGAGATGGCCAAGTGCCAGATTGCGCTGGAGCAGTTGCGCAGATGCCACCTCATCCCATACCCGACGGACTGCCCGACACCCGAGCAGATGCTGGATATTGCAAGCGGTCGTGGTACCGCTGTGCGTCCGAGACCTGGTGCTGCGGTTCCGAAGTGGTCGTCGCCGTTTGGCGTTGTCGACGGTCCGTATGCGCGTCATTACGCCAAGTGGCTCATCCCCGACCCTGTCTTTGATGGGCCTCTCCCCAACTGGCCTGGCCTCGCGCCGCCCGCTCGGTCCTTGAAGAGCAACACGACCGCCGACGCGAGGTCCACGAGAAACAGCATCTCGGACGCCAGCAAAGCGCGCGCGACGCGTGGCATTTCTGGCCAGAAGCTGCACTCGCTGTCCAGTGGCTACCCCCAGCCGAAGGACAGGGCCGGCCCTTGTGTTCTGAAGCGCTCTGATGGCAAAGTCGTGAAGCTGGTCTGCACCGACTGTCACCGCGACAACTTTTCTAGTACGCAAGGCTTCATCAACCACTGCCGTATCGCTCACAAGCGCGACTACAAGAGCCATGAAGAGGCTGCTGTTCACTGCGGTCACCCCATCGAAGTCGATACCGCGGCTCCCCCTCAGGCGGCGGCGCCGGCCAAGAAGAACGATGCTGCTGCCACCGCTCCCCCCAAGAGCGGCGGCCCTGCGAGCATTTCCATCCCGGCTGCTACTGCTGCTGCGGCGTTCCCCGCGTCTGCTGTTGTGACTCCCCTCACTGCCGGTGTCTCGGGCACGCCTGCCGGGGCTGCTTTTCCTGGCCACGTCTACACACTGGCGCGGGCCGACAGCGACACTGCTAACACTGTGTTGGAGCGGATCCATTCGTCATACAAGTTGTGCTCTACCACTTCGGCGGCTTCTGGTGCTTCTGGTGCACGTGGCCAGGCGAAAAACAACAAGGCAAAGGCTTCTGCTGCGTTTGTTGGGTCGGATAAGACGCCGTTCCTGTCTCGTTTCTTGGAAGACAAGGAGTTTGGCGGCGACCTGGAAGCGTCGGTGGAAGATGCGAAAGAGGTGACCGATCTCAACGACATGGCATGGTATGCCGACGAAGGCTACGAGTTCGACCTGGACACACCGCGCACCGACTCGCCAACCCCGATGACCGTTAAGCGTGGCCCCGTGCGGCCGACGCAGCCAGATTCATTTGAGAGCGCTGAGGCTTCGCGGCCCAGCAGCAGCAAGGGTGCATCCACCCCTGCGCATATCCCATTCGGACGGCCGATTGTCGACTACGTTGCGGTTGGCGTCGTTGACGATGCGATGGATGTCGACCTCAGCCCCATCCCTTCGACCAGCAACAACGCGCCTTCGCTTGTCAGCGACGACGGCGAGTACGACGACTCGGACGACGGCTCTGCTTCGGACACCTCGGATACTGACTTGGACACCGTCTCTGACGTTGCTGAGATCAACACCGACGAAGATGAAGACCATACGCACGACACACCGCGGCCTCTGCGCCCTCACAACGGCAGCGTCAAGCTTAAGAAGGACGAGTCCAAGCACGTCGCCTTTGTCAGCCCCGTGAAAGGATCTAGCAAGGGCAGGCGTACCTAAGACAATCCGAACGACGACTTTTCTCAGTTCTACACACACACAACCGCCACCAACGTCCACCATCCACCTCCCTCACCTTTTCTTCTTGTACCCCTCTTTGCTTTTCCACGCTACGCTTTTAATACCAGCCTGCTTTCTTTGCTTTTATACCGCGCTCTGATTGCTGCACATATGGCTTTATGTGTCGATGACTTTTTTCTTTTCCTCTCTTCCTCTTTTCCTCATACCTTTTATCTTTCCTTTTTCTGCCCCTACAATCAAAATTAGAGTGATAAACAAATGGGTTGTCTTTTTTTTACTGTCTTGCTCGCGGCGACGCAAGGCGGCGGTCTTTTTTATCTTTTTGTCTATTTATTTTTTTTTGGTTCAAGGTTTCTCTCGGGTCGGGGGGTTTTCAGCGCATGGGATGGCGGGTTCGGGTTTATCGGTTTTCGACTTTCGTGCGTTTATTTTTATTTTCCCTTTCCGCTGCTTTACCCCCGACTTGCTGTACTTTTTCTCGGGTGCTGTGTTAGACAGAGAGAGCGGATTGCGCTGTGTACGGATACCGGGACATTTTTGGTGAACGCCTGAAAGAAGGCGTTGGTTCACACAAGAGCCGAACGAGTGCCTTGAGATTGAGACTCGTTGATGGGTGACGGGGAGACGGTGTTCTGTCTGCTTTTTCTTTGGCAGGGCATATGTTTTTACTACCGAACTGTACATACTTGAATCTGAACATAAGATACACTTCTACATGAACCTGAAGCTTTTGAATGTTATTGTTTGAGTGAAGAGGCGAAGTGCGCATTGTTCAAAGACAAAAGGCGATGGTAGGCCGCATTGTTCTCTGCGTAGAGTGATTGATTGTCCAACTCCTTTCTTTCCTACGGCGTAGGTCGTTGTTCATGATATCGAATGAACTGCTGTCACGGACTTTCTCATCTTCGTGAAAATGTATAAATGGATGCGTCCGCACGACTGTACATCTTCTCTTCTCTCAGGAAACAAATAAAGAGTAGAGTAAAAACCACTGGCCTCGGTTCTGCTCGTATCTTTTCGCTTCTCCGTAGTAGAACACCTGCTGGCCGACAACCACCACATCACGAGGAACCATGTGCATCGACTACTTCACCACGACCAACTGGAAGGGCTGCGGCCACACCATCCGGGAGTGCACCGACTACTACATCTGCGACTTTCCGCCGGCCACGGGCATCATGTGTGCGCTTCGGTATGAGTTTGAGGTGGAGACGAAGGATGCAGAGGGCCATTGTCCGCAGTGTGTCAATGCGCCCTTTGAGTATGGCGTGTAAGAGCGAGTGCTCTTCTTATTTCTCCCACTTATGAGAGCAAGTTTCTCTATGCGTAGTGCGTAGCTTTCCCTGGAGGAGAGAGACGACGGCGTAATGAATTAAATTGAATATTTCACCACAAAATACTGTTCCCCCATCTGCTTTATTGTGACAATTATGATACACCATGGTTTTCGTGATCCCGCGACCCAAAAAATTAGAGATTATATTGTGTTTGTTGAAAAATGGCTAGGAACAAGAGACAAAGAAATGTGAAAGAAAGATGTAAAAATATGGCAGAAGTTCTCAATGAACCTCAAAGAAAATTGGGGTCATGTTGGTGGGTGAAAAGCTCAAAGAACAAGAAAAAAGCTATGCAGCACTCTTTCTTGTATCTTTCTCAGGGCGGTTTCTCATCTTATCTCCCTTACAGGAGAGCAGCGACCATGCCGGCGACAGCGAACAGCATACTGCCCGACTTGAGAGCCAGGTCGGCACCCGAGTTGGTCTCCGTGGCGGCGGTGGCGGTGCCGGCAGCCGTGCCCGTGGTGGCGGAGCCGGTCTTGTCGGAGCCGGCGGCGCTGTTGGTGGCCGTGGCCTTGGTGGCGCTCGTGTTGGTGGTGGTGGTGCCGGTCTTCTTGGCGGCGGCGGCGGCGGTGGGCGTCGACGAGGGGTACTGGCTGGCGTAGCCGCAGAAGATCTGCTGCTGGCCCTTGGCGGTGTCGACGCCCAGGTCGTTGGGGCAGTTGTTGTAGCAGCTACATTGTTAGGGGGGTACATGTCAAAAAAGAGGAACGTCACGGAGGGTACGTACGTCACAATGTCGCCGTAGGCGTTACACTTGCAGTTCCAGTCGTTGGTGCCGCAGGAGTTGAGCAGGTCGGTCTCGGTGCTGATGCAGGCGTCCAGGATGTTCTGGGCAGCGCAGGCAGAGGTGGCGACGGGGGCGGTGGCCGTGGTGGTGACGGCGGCGGAGACGGCTGAGGCCAGGAGGGCGGCGACGGCGAGGAACTGCATCTTGGCGGTGGTGGAGGGGAGGTATGAAGTTTAAAGAAGGAGGGAAGTGGAGAGAAAGGCGCAAGATATTAAAGGAGCAGCGAAAGATGGTAAAGAGTCAAGAGAGAGTGAATAACGAAAGACTGTAGCTTGTTGGAAACGAGTGACAAGAATGGAAAGAGAGTGGAGGACGTGAAGATCGTGAGAAGAAGATAGATTGTGGGGAAGAAAGAGTAGGAGAAGAGAAGAAAAAAAGAGAAAGAGAGAAGAAGAAGAAGAGAGGAAAGAAAAGAGGAGAAAAAAGAGGAGACCACGAGAAGCAGCTGGCAGGCAGGGAAAGAGAGGTTTATGACTACGGCCCATGGACTTTGATAAACAAAAGGGCAGGAGCGTCCGGACGTCAACAGTGGCCAGGCCAGGCCAGCCCCAGTCGCACCACCACAACGGACGCACAGCAGACACTACGACGTTTTACAGCAGAACCTGGGAATAGCAATAGTACGGTTACGACGTAAGATACTCTACAGGCACCTGGTACACAAAGTTTTGTGCGAGTAATGCTCGTTGGTTGGTGCGATGGCATGGAGCGCAGTTGCCTGGCCCGTTCCGGCGAGAGCCCCCAACTGACCTCCTGAAAAGACAAGATGCGCCGTGGCTGCCTTCTAAAACAGTGGTAATCAAAAACAGAAAGACATGAGATAGGGAGGCACGGCCGAGGGTGGGCAGCCGAACGGTTCGTGCTTTCCCCAGCCAAGTAACGGGGTGGAGGGAAGGAGCCACCGCGCGAGAAAGCCTCCTCCTTGTTGAGCCTCTCAGGATTCCCACACTCTCCTGACGCAGATGGGCAAGACATTTTGTGCCTTCTCCTGGCATCGCGGCGCCATTACTCGTACGCTGTGCATCTCGAGCGCCCCATTCCCCTCTTTTTGGGCTTGACTTTCTGTTTCAAGTAAAACCGGTGGGCGTAAGGAGGTGCTCAAGCTAGATGGCGATGTGCTCTTTCTTCTTTTGTGTGTGTTCTTCCTCGCAGGACCGTGACTCGATGGGAAATAAGGAAGGCACGTCCCACGCTATATTTTGTGGGGAGCTCTACTTGTACTTCTATCTTACCTTGTTCCTCTCGAACCTCGCAGTAGCGTCCGACGCGACTCGATCAAATAACAGAAAAAAAGCTTTTGGGTTTCCCGAGCTCTATTTTCCAGGTTGTTATTTCCCCTTTCCCCTCCCCCTGCCTCGGCGGAACCACCCAGCTGCACCACCACCCCAGCACCATCACCACACTCCTGATTGGTCAATGTGAGCGAATGTTAAATTTGGGTGGACAAATGCGCCCGCTGTGGGAAATGGGGCGGCACGCCCCTTCCCTTTTCGATCCCCTGTCCTGTCTCTTTCCCTGCGAGATTGACTTTCCGGGGGAGAGAGGAAATAACGTGGAAAGTGAGGGAAAAGGCAGGCAGGAGGCAGAACGTCGTGTTGAGGAGAGTTCTTTCGATAGGGCAGGGGCGTACGAACCACCGCCCTGCACCTGGCAAGGCCTTCCTCGACGTTGCAGGCAAGAGCGACTTTTGTTTACATGCTGTATGTCGTACTCCGTACGTCCGTACTCAGCGCCCCTTTCCCCCAATTACGGCGTATCTGCATCTCTCGGGGCAGGAGCGCTGTCTCTGCCCGTTGCCGTGAGGAGAAGGACAACATGCTTTCCCCATATTTTAGGTGTTGCTAGTGCCCGAGAAGCAGCATTCCAGTCTCGAGTGCAGCTCAAAGTTTGTCGCTTGTGGTGTGTGTCGACTAGCACATCCCATCCATCTGCACAAGATGCGCGATTGGGGTTGGGTTGCAGTCTGGGTGCCCTGCCGATCCTTCCAGGGGACCATCTCCCAAGACAAGCCGTGAGCTAGCAGAGTTGAAGGAGTGGAGTAAGAACACAACCATAGGTGTATCTCATTCGATGGGAGGTTTGGGAGGATGACTTCGATATTTGCTTGTTTCACTTGCTTCTTGATGAGAGGAATGCTCGCCGTTAACAACTGTTGCTACGGCGTACGGCATACGGACTGTGGGTGAATGCCTTGGAATGTCCGGCCACATGCTGTTCTTATTTTTGGCGGATGCTGCATCGTTGCTGCGGGCTCGAGACACGCATTCTCACGATGATGAGGTCTGTCGTGGATGGTCTCGGTTTCTCTATTTTTTTGTGTTGGCAAGGATGGGGAGAAAACCTCATCCCACGATGCTGGCATGACGCCCTCGTGTGGTTCGGTCTCGTGAGAGCAACGATGTTACACTTGGCTTGCATGAGTAATATTTGAATATTTGTAAGTACAAGTACCTGTACAAACGAAGCCAAACCAAATCAGAGAAAACGAGAGTTTGCCGGGCCGTTTTAAAATGCAAGGTGCTTCTTCCATCAACGTCACCATTACGACACCCTGCAGTCGGCTCTGCCGTGGAACAATCAGACAAATGGGAATTGCATGGCCCGTTGAAATAAGGAGGAGGTCGTGGGAGGAGAGTGGCTTCTCTCTTTTTGAGGCTCATGGTATCCTTGTACGGAGAACCAAAATCATGGACACGGCGCAAAGAAACGGGAGAGGAACGAGTCTCTATGCGTAAAAATAGGCGCTGCTATGACTTGTGCTCTTCTCGTGTAAGTTCGCTTTGATGTTGGACGGCGTTGTGAACGCCATGCGCTCGGGCTACGCGTCGTGGATCACAAGAACGGTGAGTCGAGAAATAAATGTGCTTGTGTTTGCTGGCAAGCCGATGTGAAGAGACTGGTGCAAGGTGACCAGAGAGAGTCATGCTTTCTCCACGAAAGGGCGGTGGCGGCCCGTGTAAGATGAAGCTAATATTGCGTATCTATCAAACAAAAAGATGAAAGAAAGCATTTCCTATTTTTGTTATCTACCCTAGTGGCTTCCTCATACGTCTTCTCGAATAGACATAAAGCGACCAGGATACAATGCAGCTTCAGAATAAAGAGTGATCGAGAACCAACTTTCAGGCAATGGGACAAAACGGAAGAATGCAATGCAGAGAAGTAGTAAAATAAAACGACAAATGATAAATATAAGACGACAATGGATGGCCACACAAGACACAAAAAGTAAACAAACAAACACCAACCCCGACCCTCCGTAAGAGCCCTCCCTTTCTAGATGAGAAATACAAAGGCACAGCCAGCCCAAAACCCCCAAAAATAGACGGGATGCAAAAAGCATCAAAAATCAAAATGAACAAGAGAGACCGCTATGGCCTATGACCCTTCTTTATTGTACCGCCATTCATCCACCTGCATTCCCCCTCCCCCCCACAAATCTAAAGTCTATCGCTTCCGGCCCTTGGACTTGTTTTTGGAGCTGGCCGCTGCCGCTGCGGCCGTCTGCTTGCCCTGTGGCTTCCCCTTGCCCTGCTTGGCATTCGACGAGGCGACGCTTGAGGCCCGCGAAGGGGACGCCGAGCTGGCCTTGCTACTGCCGCCGTTCTTGGCCTTGACATTGTCGAGGGGTTTGTTCTAGATGGGTTAGCAACGGTTATATAAATCAAATGATTAGGGAGGAGTGTTAGCTTACCTTGACACCGTTCTTGGACTTCTTCTTGGGCGGGGCGCCCAGCACGCTGTCCTCATCGTTCTCCTCGTCCTCGGGCTCACGCTTGGGCTTGCCGTTGGCGTGCCCGCCATGCCCGTTGGTCTTGGCCGTGTTGAGGTCGTCAAACTCCTTGACAATTGTCGTCAGCAGCGTCGTGCACCGCCGGCTTAGCTCGCTTGGCGTGCGGCTCAAGAAGAACCAGTCAAACCGGAAGAGCGGGCTCTCGCGGATCTCGTCGCGGATCTTTTCGTAGATGCCCTCCGAATCGACGCCGTGCTTGTCCAGCTGCACCAGCAGGAACCGGTCCTCCTCTTCGGTGTACACCTTCTTGTTCGTCGTCGACACCGAGTAGTTGATGCGTAGCTGTTGCAGCGGCACGCGGTACTGCTGCATTTTCTTGCGCAGCATCTTGCGCTGGTGCTCAATCTTGCGCAGCTTCTCCTCGCCGTCCTCAATCACCTTGACCGCCCGCGGGTAATCGCCAATCTCCTTGTACCGCTGCCAAAACACCTTGGCGTACTGCTTCACCTCGCTGCCCGTCTTGCTGTCGACCTCCGTGGCAATGTTCTCGTAGTCCGTGCGCCCAAACTTAGCCGACCCGTTGATAAACTGTTGGTAGTCGCGCCGGTTCCAGTCGCCGAAGCCCATGGTCGATAGCCGCTGCTTCTCCTCCTGCTCCTCCTCCGTCAGCGGCGTCGCGTCGTCGATTTCTTGTTGGTCGATCTGCTGCTCGGCCTCGCGCTCCGCCAGCGTCTCCTCCTCGCCGTCCGCGAGCGGCACCTTGTATCCAATCTCCTTGCGGTAGTAGGCCGTCTCGCGGTCCTGCAGATCGCGCAGCGCCTCCGGGTAGAACTGGTAGTCCTGGATGTGGATCTGCTTGGGCGCGCGGGGCGCCTTGGGCTTCGCCTCCTTCTGCGCCTGCACGTGGCCGTACATGGCCTGGCGGTAGTACTGGTCGATCGAGTACACCTGTTCCTTGCGCTCGCGCTTGGCCGGGTTGATCCACGTCAGGCCGACGTCCTTCTTCTTGGCCGCAAAGTTCTCGCCGTTCCAATCGTACGCCGATTCGGACGTGAACTTTTGCAAGTCGTCAATGCCCAGCTTCTCGTACCGTGCGTTGAGCGCCTTGGTCCGCGACTCGCCGCTCTGTAGGATCGCGTCAATGTCCTCATCCGTCATGTCCATGCCCTTGTCACCCATCGTGCCCGAGCCGCCGGCCTTGGTGTTGAACACCCGCTCGGCACCATGCTGGATCATCGACAGCAGCTCATCCTTGTTCGCCGCCGCCTTGGCCGCAATCTGCGCCCGGCCCTGCTGGATGACGAGCTGGTCGAGCCGCAGCTTTTGGGCGGCGCGCTCCAGAACCTTTTCTTCAATGGCGTTGTCCGTGATGAAGCGGTACACGTAGACCTGCTTGGTCTGGCCGATACGATGCGCGCGGTCCATGGCCTGTAAATCGGCCTGCGGGTTCCAGTCGCTGTCGTAGAGTACGACAATATCGGCGGTCGTCAGGTTGATGCCGAGACCACCGGCGCGTGTCGTCAGCAAGAACACGAACTTCTCGGACCCGGGCTTGTTGTATTCGTCAATCGCCGCAATACGGTCCTCGTGCGCTGTGTTGCCGTCGATGCGGCAGTACTGGTACTCGCGGAACACGCAGTAGTCTTCAAGAATGTCGAGCTGACGGCTCATCTGCGAGAAGATGAGCACACGGCTGCCCTGCTTCTGCATGCGCTTGAGCAGCTTGTCAAGCACAACCATCTTGCCGGCGTTGAACACCAGGTGCTCGTCGGTCGTGTACGGCGGGCCGGGCTCGGCGCCCTCGAACAGGTACGGGTGGTTGCAGCACTTGCGCAGCTGCATCACAATGTTGAGCAGACGCGTCTTGGACTCGCGCTTGCCACCGGCACCGTTGACGGCGTCAATGTCCTTCTCCAAAATCTTCTGATACCACTTAACCTGCATGTCCGACATGCCAATGTAGACATTGACCTCCTTCTTGGGCAGAAGGCTCTTCTCCACGTCGCTCTTGACACGCCGCAGCAGGAACGGCCGCAGGACGCGGTGCAGCTGCTGCACGACGGTGTCCTGGTCACGGCCCTGGCCCGAGAACCACTGATCGAACGCCTCCGAGTCGCCAAACACGTCGGGCAGCAAGAAGTTGAGCAGGGCCCACAGCTCGTGGAGGTTGTTCTGCAGCGGCGTACCCGTGATTAGCAGCCGGTTGCGGGAGTTGAAGAGGCGGATGACCTGAGCGAGAGACGACTCCTCGTTCTTGATGCGATGGGCCTCGTCGATGATAATGTACTCCCAGGCGAACTTCTTCAGATGGGCCTTTTCGCGGAGGATCATCTCGTAACTCGTGACGCAGACGTCAAAGTTCTCGTCAATAAGGCGCTCATTAATAAGATTGTTCCGCTCCTCCTTAGCGCCCTGAAGCACCAGCACGTTGACCTCGGGCGTCCACTTGGCAAACTCGCGCTTCCAGTTGTCAAGGGTCGACTTGGGCACAATGACCAGGTGGGGGCCGGTGATGCCCATAATGTGGCGCAGATAGCCGAGAAAGGCGATTGTCTGTAGGGTCTTGCCTAGACCCATCTCATCGGCGAGGATGCCCGAAATACCGTTCTCGTGCAGCGAAATCAGCCAGTTGAGGCCGGCCACCTGGTAGTCGCGCATCAGGCCCTGGATGAAGGCCGGGGACTCGCGGAAGGCGGTCTCGGCCGAACCGCCGTGCTTCTCATCTCTGAGCAGCTCGGCATCCTCTTCGGCCTCTGTCCGCCGCTGCCGGCCGGTGGCGGCGCCGCCCTGGCGTGCCGACTTCTTGGACTTGCTGGCCTCTGCGTTCTGGCGGTCAATCTCTGCAACGACCTCGCGCACCTTGGGATTCGGGTTGGTGTCAATAAAGTGGCGGAACAAGTCGGTCAGGCCGAGCAGGTACTTGAAGCGTCGAATGGTGTCGTCTTCCTGTGGACGAGAGGTGCCAAGTCAGTTTATGGGCCATGGGGAAAGGGAGGAGAGACAAGATGGGATAGGAGGCCCACGTACCTTTGACTCGCCAAGACGGTCGTGCTTGCGGCCAAATATGCTGCGACGAAGCTGGTTGACCTCGGACTTGCGTTTCCGGTTGTCAGGCAGCGAGTCGCCCATGACGCTGCTGGCGGTCGTGTTGGGGTTGGTGTCGGAGTCGGTGTAGTCTGGGGTTTCGTCCACCTACGCGAGTTAGTTAGACGGCAGCCCGGAAGATCATAAAGCAGGATGTCGAAGGAAGCAGGCAGCACGTACCGGCTCGTAGTACTGAGGGCGAGACACGGGCGCATCCTGCATGGACGCGTCCGTATCGTTGCCATCGTCGTGCCGTGAGGCAGCCATGACGGGCGTTCTGGGGAGTGTAAGGATGCTTTGAAGTGTGTTTGTTGCTATTTATCAATCGGACGGGCAGCCGGTGCAGTCCCAAGGTGGCCGGTCGACGGGGGACGAAAGCTCGCGATGTCCGCACTTTACGCGTTGGAAACGCGCCTCTTTGCAGCTTTCTGTCTCGCGGTTGTCGATGCTCAGGCACGCGGCGCGACGGAATCGATTGCGCGCGACAAATGAATGGACAGGTCGTGGTCGAGGTCTGTGGATGCAAGTTGGGTCGAGATGGGGTCCCTGGCGCGTAGTTGTTTGACGGGGAGTGGTGTAGAGGGCGGGCCAGAGGGTGTCGAAGAAAAAAGAAAGATGCCGAATGCTGTTTCTAGAAAATGGATGCAGGGCGGCGCCTGCTGTTTCTTAGCGGGTAGGCGTGCTGTACCGTGCCTTCCTTGGCGGCGTTGGGTGTTAGTCCCAAAAATTCGAGGATCGCGGCGCGCGCGCGGGCGTTCCTGCCAATCACAGTGCGGCAGCCCTGCCAGAAGGGAGGCAGTCACGGCGTACCGCAACAAGTATTATCCGGGGAAATGGTGGTCACGTGCAACGTCAGACCAACAAGCAAACAATCTTGGCCCACATGGGGCCTTGTGACGTCTTGACCACCTGAACGGACCCTCCGCCCCTCTCACTCTTTGATAGGCTGGCCAATAGGCAGCAGACAGCAGGGCGCTATGTGGCGACCACACCCTGTGGACATCCACTACAATCGTGAAAACCCGCTATTGATAAATCGCAGGGCGAAAAAACACTACATCTGCCCAGCAACAAACATCCCCTCTCTTCCCCCCCTCCCACCCCAACGACAAAGTTTTGCAGCCCGGGCCGACTGAAGACGACTCCGGAAGCCATCCGACACGACGAAAACACCTGGGCTTACCTCTTACAGATTTTATAGCCCCTATCGCGCCCCCGACGGCAGACGACTCGACATCGCGTACCTCATCAACAAACTTTCAAAGCCATCGGCGAGAGACTGCCCCTGGCATCGATCATCATACAACACACTGCCGACACGGCCTGAGAACATGAGCGGAAAGCGAACCCCCGGAACATCGACACACACGATGCTCGGCCACGGCGCTGAGAGCAGCCCTGAGGAGCTGCTGGACGTCTTCAAGGCAGCCGCGCTCTCGGTGACGAAACTCTACAAGACGTCGGCGGCCGTGCAGTCCAAGGCGCGGATCGAGGGCTACCAAGACTGCCTGGAGGATCTGCTGGCGGTGCTGGAAAAGGGCGACGTGGACGTGCGGACAATACGAAGATGGATCGTGGAGCGGCTGGATGGCCGCGAGCCGATCCTGCCGACTATTGAGAGCGAGGATGAGGTCGAGAAGACCGACGGCTCGACGCCGGAACCACAGTCTGCCGCCGGCAACAGCGCCGACCGCCAAATACGAGGCGCTGACGGTTCTGCCAGCAACACCAACAGGAGCAACAACAACTCGGCAACGGCCAATATCAACAGCGACACGGCCATGCAAACGGAGGCCGAGGCCGAGGCTGATATGGAGACCGAGACCGAGACACCATCGCCGTCCAAGAACAGCCGGGCGACAGCAGTATCCTCTATGGCAGCCCCTGCGTCGACAAAAAAGACAAAGGCCAAGACACGAGGCGCTGTGACGACTGCGCCATTATCATCATCAACATCAACAGCAACCGCCGCCGTGGACACCGCGCCGGATCACGTCGAGCCGGTCGACGCCTCCGCACCCAGTTCAGACCACTTCACGTTCCGTTCGACGGTGCCGTATCCCACCAACGAGTCGTTCCTGGAGCTCGCCAACCTCGACCTGTCGGACCGGCGATCGGCGTCGGGCTCCGTCAAGGACGCGTCAGAGCCGCCGTCCTCTGCGTCGACGACAGGATCGACATATGTCTTCAACGCCCCATCCAACACGTCACAAGCCGACACCACGTCGTCTAGTCCGTCGCACACTTCGGGCTCGCGACAGTTTCGCGTACGACACGCGACGGGCCGGCCGAACGGCCGTAGCGCCCTAACAGCACGGTACAACCGCAGTTCGGCGGGCCAAAAACGCAAGCTCAACTTTGACGAGATCTTTGACGTGGCCAGCCTGGGCTACGGCAAGGATGTGTTTGGGCGTGGCGGCGGTAAGCGGTCTCGGCAAGCGTAGGCTGGCTGCTTCACACTCTTTTGGGCGGAGGATAGGATAGGAGTTCTTACCAGCATTTCAGCATTTACACTTTGGAAACATCATGTACTACAGCAAATGTACCACAGCGAGACAGGATTGATACCACGGCCGAGGCGGCGTTGTTGTTTCTCTGGAGCATCTGGCTTATCACCCTGTTTTGGCGAGCGCACACATATTTTTGTTTTAACATGTATACGGGGAGGGCATTACTATATCACATTACGCATAGCAGAGGTAGTTTGGCACCCGGCTCTTTTTGTCTTGTCATTTTTCGTTAAACGCATCAGTACGGAGTAGGGAAATAGAATTGATATCCTAAGGAACGATGCCTTTCGATGTCGTGAGCGGTTGGTGAACTGCCCCTATTTTGCAGCAGGGTGTTTCACGTGACTGCCAATCTCTGCGCTGTTGCCAGTCTCCGCCAACTTTACCTCTTTTTCAGCTTCGTGCATTGCGCGGCCTTCTTCGTTAGATAGTTGTTTGTTACTAGACAATACCTTTGCGTTATCTCTACAATTTACGATTGCATTTCCTCGTGTTTCCATCTATTGTCTGTGCATGTTTTTTCGAGTGTGTTTGTGACTATCGCGACGTTATCTTCAGCCTCGTTGTTCCTCCTCCGTTTTGACCGCAAGGCTAAGCGTCTTGGCATTTCTCGGCACCAGCCGACGACGACAAACACGACGACAAACAAACGACATTCAACATGGCCGACAACCAGCCACTGCTCCCTCACCCGGTGCATGCCCACGGCCATAGCCACAACGGTAGAGTCCCTGCGCGCATCCAGCAATGGCGCCGCCAGTCGCAGCACTACCTCGCCTCCAAGCAGAAGCACTACCTGATCTTGACCCTCGTCGGCCTCGACGTCGCCGCCATCCTCACTGAGATTCTTGTGTCGCTCGTCACCTGCGAAACCGGTACTGAGGACCAGCCGTGGGTCGACCCCGTGCTCGAATCCACCAAGATCATCGGGCTGGTCATTAGCAGTCTGTTTCTTGCCGAACTGCTCGCCTCTCTCTGGGCGTTTGGTGTGGAGTAAGTCTCCCTGTCACCCCCACCCCTTTTTCAATCGAATTGCACCCTAACCATGGCGTAGCTTCTTCTCCTCCTGGTTTCACTGCTTCGACGCGTTCGTCATCCTCACCAGCTTCGTCGTCGACGTGCTGGCCCACGGCGTGCTCGAGGAGATTGCGTCACTGGTCATTGTGCTGCGTCTGTGGCGTGTGGTCAAGATTGTCGAGGAGATGAGCGTGGGCGCCGAAGAGCAGATGGAGGAGCTGGAGGCGCAAGTCGAGAAGCTTGAGCGCGAGAACGCCGAGCTGGAGCAGCGACTGCGTGCTCTGGAAGCCAGTGGGGAGTGATCGGACTGAAAGGGGATGAGATGAGGACGAGCTGCGGAGGGCGTTGTCGTCGCGATATTTGTTCTTTTGGGAAGACTGCGTTGCACGTTATTGACTTGCTTTTGGTATCCCCCCTTGTCTGCTTATCACGACTCTTTCATGTTCCTTTATGTTCCCTCATGTTCACGATTTAATCACAGTTGTCTGCCTTTGGGCCAATCTTATGTCTCGTGTCTTTTATTATTTTTGTAGCCTCCAGTTTTAGTTTACAAACCAAAAAATACAAACACCACGCGCCGTTGTGCAGTTTTGTGAATGTGATACAGAGCCTTGTCCTGCGCTTTGCGTCACCGGCTCGCCCCTTAGGTACTTCTAAAATACACGCCAAATACAGAAAACAAGCATATTGGAAAATTCATCGCCCCATTCTCTCTCTGACGCCTTTTACACCCTTAATTGTCAAAGATGTTGTCGTCAATCTCGAGGTCGAGCGATGCAATGATATCGTCGTCCTCAATAGGCTTGTGCAGCATTGGCAGGCCGTTCTTGGCCGTCGCCCGCTGCTGCTGCTGCAGCTTGGCCAGGTGCGGCAGCAAGCCAGCGCCGCTCTTTTGTGCGCCCAGCCGCGGCGTCCCGTTGGCCGGTGTGCTCGCGCCGCTGCCTGCCTGGCTGCTGGGCTTCTTCTCGGGCGTCGCGCCGTTGCTATTGACGTCGTGCACGAACTTGGCCCGCGTCTTGACTCGCCGCGACGTGTCCTCCTCGACATCCTCGCCGTTCTCAATCTTGCGCTCAATATCGCGCGCCTTCTTGCGCTCGCGCAGCTGCGCCTTGCGCACGGCCTCGGCGTTGTGCCGCCGGTTCTCGGCGTTGAGGCGCGCCAGCCTCTCCTGCTGAGACGGTTCGTTGTTGGCCTTGGCCGACGCCGTCAGCGACGTGCGGAAGGCGAGGCGCGGCGTCTCGAGGTGGTCGAGCTCCTCTTGCAACTTCTGCGCGCGCTCCGCGTTGCCGAGCGCCTTGGCCTCCTTGATGGCGGCCTCGAGACGCATGCGGTCGACGCCGTTGAACCGGCTCTTGAGCTCCTGCTGGCGGTCGACCTTTTCGACGAGCTCTTGTTCAGTCCACTTGCGGTTGATCAACTGGTTGATGTCGTCTGCCTTGTTGAGAAGCAGGCCCTTTTTCGGGACGGCCACGTTGTCGGCATGGCACACTTTCTGGTACCGCGACCACTCAGACTGGAAGTGTGTTAGCATTTGTATGATCGTTTTCGATGACTCAGACTTCGTCGGCTTACCTCAGTGAATGCGCTGTCGGAACACGCGAGGAATGGCCACTCTCTCTGGGCCTTTCCGTGTGCTGCAAGGACATACTGGTCCGTGACGATCATTTGGCCCTGGGGGCCCGATATGGCGTACGGTTTGCCCTTAGCGAAGCCTAAAGCCGTGTTAGTGAGGACTCGTGAACTCCCTGCTCGGTTGGGCACCGCCCTTTGCGTCTACATACCCTTCACAAGTGCCATGCGGTACACAGGCTCACGCGTTTCAGGATCGGGGCCAATAGATATCCGGACAAAGGTGCCTGTGATTTTCTCCTCGAAGCCAGGGTAGAAGCACACCTGGCCAAAGCGGCTGCGGCTGAGGCGCACCCGCTCCACGTCGCGCAGCTCCGTGACCTGGCTGGCCTTGGGCTCGGGCGACCGCGACTTTTTGGAGGGCTTAGCCCACTCCACGTCGCTGTCGCCGTCGCCGCCGTCATAGTCGTCCTCATCGTCGTCCGAGCGGCCGCTGCCGCTGCGGCCGCCGCGCGACGACGGTCGGTCTTTCCGCCGTTCGCGGTCCTCCTCGCGCCGTCGGTTGCGCTCGCTCTTCTCGGCACGCCGGCTCTTGAGCGTGTCAATGGCCGAGTGCGTCTCGCCCACCTTGGTGCCGCCCAGCTTGGTGCGCACGCGCGACGTCTTGCGCTGGCCCTCGTCCAAGTCGGCCGCGCTCGCCGACCGCTTCTTGCGCTGTTCATCGTTGCTAACGAGCTGGCGCAGAAGCTTGTTCTGGTGGATGCGGTCCTTTTCCTGGGCGCGATCGGCCAAGATCTGCTCGCGTTCGACTTCGCGCATGCCCATAATTTCTTCCTTCTCCTCGTGCGTCGCAAAGAGCCCGTCGACGGGGTACTTGTTCTCGTCGTCGTCGTCGTCGTCCGCCGCAGCAGCCGCGGCAGCGGCCGCACTGCGCGACTTTTTGGTGGACACGACGTCGGCCTCCGAATCCGAGTCGGATTCCTCCATGGGCACGGACTGTTGCGAGCTGGGGGTAGATGGTTGCGAGGAGCTTGTGTGAAGTTAGTGGCTGCTCTAAATCCATTAAGAGCACACCCTAGTTACTTACGCTTCGCCCTCCTCCTCCTCCTCGTCATCGGACTGCGCCCGCCGTCTCGTCTTATTAGACGAGGACTTCTTCACGGCCTTGCCGGTCGAGCTCGGCGAGCCGTTCTTTCGCGCGGGGCTGTCGTTTCCCCGGGTCACTGGGCGCGACTCGGATCGGCTCCGGCTCCGGCGGTCGCTCACGGGCGCATCGTTGTCGTTGCCATCGTTTTCGTCGTCGGACGCGGCGGCCGAACGCCGTTTCCGCTGCTGTGGGACATCCTCGTCGGAGGACTCGCCACCACCGGCGAGGGCGAGGAGCTCGTCATCGACGTCCGACATTTTAGATAGGATCTAGGGGAAGAATAGGGTTCGAGGTGATGGAGGTGGGTTGCAGCGCGCGACGGGTACTTGCGTCGTCGAAAAACCGCGGTTGCAATAAAGATGGAAACGCGATCTCGAGATGATCGAGCAGATCAATTGTCGAGATTTCTCGCTTTTCGTGACTGGCGCACCGGTGTAGGATAATAATTGTCGAAAGCTGCTTCTGGACGAGTTGGAGATGAGAACGTGGCGGGTGGATGGTCGAACTTTCGGACAACGGCGACAAAATGGCCAAAAGATCGATGAAAGCAAAGAACAGGCAAGGGTGCATCCAAATTCGGTCGCTGGCTATTGTTCCCTTTGGCTCCCTATTGAGGCCTCGCCCTGCCCACGCCTGTGATTGGCTGGAACCGCCTTAGCGCGAGAGCACCGCCAGCTGGTGGGCCGGCAGGTGGCAGAATAAAAATCCAGCAGAGACCCACTAACAGACCATCTAGCCAATCACACGCGGCAATCGACGACGTAGGCGTCTCCACCCAAGCTCTCCGTCGGAATGGCTCAATGGGTTTCTAAAGATTGTCAGACGATCCGGGCTCGCTCAACGACGACGCCTCTCTTGACGCGGCCGACATTCTATTGAATCGCTGTGCTCGCCCACTAGTACTCCAACGCACAAAAAAAAATGCTGCAAATAACGTCAAGAGCACTCCTGCGGACGGCCCACCGGGGGGGTGTTTCCCGGGTATCACCACTCACGTCTTCTTTGGCCTCAAGATCGTGCCCGCAATGCGGCCTGTCGACGGTCCCGGCACGCCGACTGGCGGCTGTCATTTCTGACCAAGAATCAGTGCCTGGCTCAGCGTCTGTTTCTACACCGCCGCCACCACCACCGCACTCGACCGGCGCGAGTGATGCCAAACCGAAGCGCAAGCCTCTAACCCAAGAGCAGAAAGAGTTTCTTTCATCTGCAGTACGTCTTCGATTCCACTCTTTGTGATCAAATGGCATTGTGTGCTCTTCTAGAGCCACTGCTTGCTAACCTCGCTTCTTGTAGCTCCGTGTGAACCAGACGGGCGAGCTGGCGGCAACGCTCATCTACGCAGCCCAGACGCCAGTGGTCGTGCGCCAGCACCCGCACCTGCGGCCACTGATGAAGCACATGTACGACCAGGAGGTCGGCCACCTCAAGACGTTCAACAAGCTGATTGCCAAGCACCGCGTGCGGCCTACGGCGCTGTACCCGGTCTGGTCAGTCTTGGCCACGGGCCTTGGCTGGTCGACGGCGATCATGGGCCGCGAGGCCGCCATGGCCTGCACCGAGGCCGTGGAGACGGAGATCGGCACGCATTACAACGGCCAGATCCGCGAGCTGCTCGAGATGACGGACGCATGGGAGGAGGAGGGTTACGAGGTCGGCCCGGAGCTGGCGGAGCTGATTACGACGCTGCGCCGCATCCGTGACGAGGAGCTGGAGCACCTGGACCACGCGGTCGACAACGACGCGAAAAATGCCGAGCCGCATTGGCTGCTGACGGGCGTCATCCGCTTGGGGTGCCGGAGTGCCATCTGGGTCAGCGAGCGTGTATAAAAACGGGAAGCTTGAACAAAGACATTGTAACATTACGGACTATAATTAGACTACTCGCATTTTCTACTTCACTGTTAACATACACATGCAAAAAAGACACGATGCCACAGATTAAAATGGAACATAAATAGTAGACGTATTTTGAGTTTTTGAAACCCCGGGCCAAAAACAAAAAAAAGAATCCCAGAAAACGCCATGAATGCTGCAAGGGTCATGGGGACTCCTACAAACACTCGATCCGACACGTTGCATGAACCCAGATGCTGATACATCAACCGCTACCGCGCGCCCCTCTATGCCGTCTTTTCGTCATCATTTTGCTTCCGTCAACCTCCTCACACCACTTATTGCTGCAGAGCCAGCTGGTTCGCCCGCTCCCGCTCAACCTCGTACAGGAAGTCGAAATAGCCCTTGTCGAACTGGTGCACACGCACGTAGCCGTCCTCTCCGCCGCTCGCGTAGCCCTTGCCGGTGGGGTCGACAGCAACGGTGTTCTAGAAATATGTTTAGTGGTGGGCACAATAGACGGAGAAAAAGAGAATGGGTCAACATACCAGAGGGCCGAAGTGGCCACGGACACGGCCGATCTCGTCCTCAAAGATCTTGTGGTAAAAGCGGGCTTCGAACTTGCCCTGGCGGGCCGCTGTCTGCGTGACCTCCATGGCGGCCTGGCCACCACCCAGGATGACAAAGTCCTTCTTGCGGGTTATGCAAGCGCTGTTCAGCGGCGTGTCGGCTGTGTAGGTCTTGAGCACGGTCAGGTCGCGCGCCGACACCAGCTTGGCCGTCTTGTCCTTGGACGCCGTGATGAAGTATGTCCGGTCGGGCGACCACTGCAGGTCGGTGATGGGCTGGTTCAGATCGTGGATGGGCACGTTGTAGATAAGCTCGCCGGTCTTGCCGTCGTATTGCGACACGGAGCCGTCTTCGTGGCCCGCAATAATGTACTTGGACAGGTAGCTCCAGCCGGCGACGGTGGCCTTGCTCTCGTCGCAGACAATCGTAATGGCGCGCTCGTCCGACTGTTCCGCCTCCACGTCGACCTTGATGTCCAGCACGACAATGGTGCCCAAGTGGCCCATGCGCTTCTCCGTCACGCCCAGCAGCTGCGTGGCATCCTCGTTGAACTCGACGCGCTTGACGGCTGTGGGGAACTCCCACGTCTTGAGCAGCTTGCCGGACATGGCGTCCCACAGCCGGATCGTGTTGTCGGCCGAGCCGCTGGCCAGAATCGTCGTTGTGGGGTCGACGTCCACCGTCCAGATGGCGCCCTGGTGGCCCTGGTATGTGCCGAGACGCTCGCCGTTGTGCGCGTACCAGGCGCAGATGTGCTGATCTTTGGACACGGAGAAGATCAAGTCGCCGTCATGGTTGTATCTAAAAAAAAAAGTCAGTTACCACTCCTGCTTCGTAATGGCCCGCCATCATCATCATTGCCTTCTTCCTCTATCCACCCCACCACGCCCACATCACGTCCGCGCCTTCTGCCCCTCTCGCATGCCGTTTTGCATGTCGTTTTGATGCCTCCATTCCGCGTATTCACCGTCCAAAACCAGCGCGTGCCATTTTTTGGTCGCCTGTCCCGGCCCTCGTGGCTGTCTCCCTTGCTGTTTCGCTTTTCGCCCCGCAAGAATCGCTTGCTCAAACTCACTTCACTTGCGTGAGGGCACGCTCGTGCCCAGATAGTAAAATCGGACGCATGTTGGGCGGTTCTCAAAAATTCGGAATGTCGGGTGTATCGTAGAGGGGTCGTGGACTCGTGGTGGTGTCGTCGGTCGTCGATGTGCAGCGAGAGGTTGCAGATGGTAGTCTCGTTTCTGCTTCTGGATTTGATAACAATGTCTTCTTTTTTTTTCTCACCAAATGCGAACCAAGCAGAGTATTAACTGTGGGGTCTTTGTGCGCCGATTCTTTTGAGGGAAAGGGCGGGGCAAAAGTTGCCCAGGCAGCACCTTAGTACCTTTCCTTAATGGCAGCACTTAAATGGTACTTCGGACAGGGGTAAAGTGCCATTTGAGTCACCACGTGACTCATGAGACCCCCTTTTGGCTTCTTTGCTGACCATCCTTTCTGATAGATGCATACCCCTGGAAATCAACCCCCACCACCCCTCCCCATGCGCTTGCCCAGTGCGCGGCATCGCGAACGGCCAGGCCTAAAGCTGTCCACACGCGACCATGGCCCAGCCGTGCGCATCTAGATTTCGTCACCGTCTGCGGCCGTCCTTCATTGGCCCGCGCTGCATCGTGAAATTCAAAGGCGAGCCGACGCTAATCTGCGTTGACATATCCTTGACACATCCCGTCTCCCACGGAGGCATCGAGCCAGCCGTGGGGTGTCCTATGTCTCTGGGCATGCCGAGAAATCCCCATATACTTTTTTCTCCGTTTACGGATGCAATCCACGGTCAGACTGGTCGCTTGTCTCTCAAGCCGTGTCTTGAAGATGCGTTGAAGCGCCATACGCGTAGCGCCTGTCCTGCGTTGAGTCGTGGCTGTCTCTTGTTTAGCTAGGAGAGGCCCTTGCATTTGTATTTCTAGAGGCTGTCCCCCGTGCTCCGTGGCACGAGCCCATTGCGCTCTCTGCATTCTCAACCACTTTGCCTTTGTTGATTTCTTAATCTTGCTGCATCTCGTTCAATTTTGTTTGCTTCGTTCGCAAGCTGTAAGCTCGCTTACTTTCATATATCAACATCCACTCACCGAGAGGGAAGGCTCTGCCTAGCCCGTTGTCCCTGGCGCATTGCCTCCATCATTCCTTCCGTAGCCGTTGCGACACGCAACGGCTAGTTTCCGCATCTGAGTCACAGATCGAAAAAAAGGGAAGGAGACAGAGAAAAGGAAAGGAAATCAGGCAAGACCAGTCATATTTCTATTAGATCCTTCCTTCTGTGACTGGAGACTTCTGCGGCTCTTTCTCAAAGGGGCAAAAGAGTGGTGCCGTCTCGCGAGGCCATTCGCCCTTGGCCCTACCCTCGCAGTCTCTTTCCCTTTTTGGTGCCGCATCGATCTTTTCCCCTGTCATCGTCGGATTTTACTCCTCTCCCCAGACGTCCTTATCACACAGGATCCGTGGCCCAAAGACAAACCATGCCACCGCCCCTGCACCCGCGCAAAGTGCCATCTTGTGGTGGTTATGCATGTAAGCGTCAGGCACCAGCACCACCACCTGCCCCAAGAGCACATGTCCGGTCAGTAGCGCCTATCGCCAGACCCGATTTAAGCCGCCAAACAAAAAAACTGCACCGATATCCTCAAGACGCAGAAAGGCCGTCCTTGAGTCCCACGACGTCCGTTGGTCGCAGTAGCTTGTACATCACAAGCTCATGCACACGCACAAGTAGCAGCCTCTCCCTTGGCACCAACACCCATACCACCAGCACCACGAGCCCCTCCTCCTCCTTCGGGTCAGCGGCGCCGGTCCGAGTTGCTCTCCGAGTCCAATCGATCTCTTTCGCTAGCCGGAAAACCTTCGCCCGCGCGCGTCCAGTTGCTCTTTTCTCCGCAAACCACTTTGCACCTCGCTCTGCTCCTTTTGTCTCAGCTGCTTCAGCTTGCCCTCACAGCAGACCATTCTCCAGCTCCGCCATGGTCGCCGCAAAGATTGACGGCACGGCGCTCGCCAAGAAGATCCGGGAGTCGCTGCGCGCCGACATTGCGGACAAGCAAAAGTCCAACCCGCGCTTCCAGCCATGCCTCAAGATCATCCAGGGTACGTGCCCGGTTCCCATTGAATGACTCACGCGATCCTGCAGCTCATACTGACTCAATTGTTTCAACAGTCGCCGACCGGTCTGACTCCAGTAAGGCACTCCCCTGAATTTGTTATCGCCTAGGCGGTGAGGACTTGGCCTGTTGTTGGCCATTGTTGGTTCCGTTGAGTGAGTCTGACCACGACGTGCCGCCACACTGTAGCTACCTATGTTCGCATGAAGCTCAAGGCCGCCGAAGAGGTAAGCTGGGACGCACTCCCAGGATCACATGTAACAAAAATAGCATCACTTTGCTAAACAGCCCCCCCCTCCCCTTTGGGTTACCCCTCCCTCTTTAGGCCGGTATCCTGTGTGAGCTCATCCACTTGCCCGAATCCACCTCTGAGCCCGAGCTGCTCGAGGAGATCGAGCGCCTCAACCACAGCCCCAGCGTCCACGGCATCCTGGTCCAGCTTCCACTGCCCAAGCACCTGTCTGAGTACAACGTCACCTCGGCTGTCGCCGGCGAGAAGGATGTCGACGGTTTCGGTACCAACAACATTGGTGAGCTCGCCAAGCGCGGCGGCCGCCCGCTCTTCATCCCCTGCACGCCTAAAGGCATCATGGCCCTCCTCAAGGAGACCGGCATTGACCTGCGGGGAAAGAACGCCGTCGTCGTGGGCCGCAGCGACATTGTCGGCAGCCCCGTGGCCTCCCTCCTCCGCCACGCCGATGCCACGGTGACGACGTGCCACTCGCAGACCTTGAACCTGGTCGACCACATTCAGCAGGCCGACGTCGTCGTGGCCGCTATTGGCCAGCCCGAGTTCATTCTGGGCGGCTGGCTGAAGCCTGGTGCTGTCGTGATCGACGTCGGCACCAACTACATCCCGGACGCGACAAAGAAGTCGGGACAGCGCCTCGTGGGCGACGTGAACCACGAACAGGCCGCGCAGGTGGCGTCGTACCTCACACCCGTGCCCGGCGGTGTCGGCCCGATGACTGTGGCCATGCTGATGCAGAACGTCGTCGAGTCCGCCTCCAACTACTTTGAGAGCCTCAAGAACCGCCACATCGTGCCGCTGCCCCTTAAGCTGCAGGAGCCCGTGCCGTCCGACATTGCTGTATCCCGTGCGCAGCGCCCTAAGCAGATCACGCGCGTCGCTGCCGAGATCGGCATCACCCCCGCCGAGCTGGAGCCCTACGGTGCCTACAAGGCCAAGGTGGACCTCGACGTCCTGAAGCGACTCGAGCATCGCCAGAACGGTCGCTATGTTGTAGTTACTGGTATTACGCCGACTCCGTTGGGCGAGGGCAAGTCGACCACGACAATGGGCCTCGCCCAGGCGCTGGGCGCCCACCTCGGCCGCCTGACGTTTGCCAACGTCCGCCAGCCCAGCCAGGGCCCGACGTTCGGCATCAAGGGCGGTGCCGCTGGCGGTGGCTACAGCCAGGTCATCCCTATGGACGAGTTCAACTTGCACCTGACGGGTGACATTCACGCGATCTCGGCCGCCAACAACCTGCTGGCGGCTGCCATTGAGACTCGCATTTTCCACGAGAACACCCAGAAGGACGGCCCCCTGTTCAAGCGCCTGGTGCCGGCCAAGAACGGCAAGCGGGCCTTCCAGCCGGTCATGTTCCGTCGCCTGAAGAAGCTCGGCATCGACAAGACCGACCCGGACTCTCTGACGCCCGAGGAGATCACCAAGTTTGCCCGTCTCGACATCGACCCGGAGACGATCACCTGGAAGCGCGTTCTGGACGTCAACGACCGCCACCTACGCGGCATCACGGTCGGCACCGCGCCGACTGAGAAGGGCCAGACCCGCGAGACCGGCTTCGACATTTCCGTAGCGAGTGAGTGCATGGCCATCCTGGCCCTCAGCACGAGCCTGTCGGACATGCGCGAGCGCCTCGGCCGCATGGTCGTTGCGACGTCGCGCGGCGGCGACCCCGTCACATGCGACGACATTGGCGCTGGTGGTGCTCTGACGGCGTTGATGAAGGATGCGATCAAGCCCAACCTGATGCAGTCGCTGGAGGGCACACCCGTCTTTGTGCACGCGGGCCCCTTTGCCAATATTAGCATTGGCAACAGCTCGATTCTGGCCGACAAGCTGGCGCTCAAGCTGGCGGGTACGGAGCCTGATGAGGACGCGGCGGCCAAGGCCGGCTTCGTCGTGACCGAGGCCGGATTCGACTTCACCATGGGCGGCGAGCGGTTCTTCAACATCAAGTGCCGCACGTCCGGCCTCGTGCCCGACGTCGTTGTGGTGGTGGCGACGGTCCGTGCCCTCAAGGTGCACGGCGGCGGCCCGCCGATCTCGCCCGGTGCGGCGCTGAACGCCGTCTACCGCGAAGAGAACGTCGACATCCTGCGCAAGGGCTGCGTCAACCTGCGGAAGCACATTGCCAACGCTAAGACGTACGGCGTGCCCGTCGTGGTCGCGATCAACAAGTTCTCGACGGACACGGACGCCGAGATCGCCGTTGTGCGCGAGGAGGCCATTGCTGCGGGCGCCGAGGACGCAATCCTGGCGAACCACTGGGCCGAGGGCGGCAAGGGCGCCGTCGACCTGGCCCACGCGGTCATCGCGGCCAGCGAGAAACCCAAGGACTTCCGTCTGCTGTACAGCCTCGAGGGCAGCGTGCAGGAGCGCATCGAGAAGATTGCGCGCGACATGTACGGCGCGGCGGCGGTCGAGTTCAGTGAGCTGGCGCAGAAGAAGGTGGACACGTACACGCGCCAAGGATTTGGCAACCTGCCGATCTGCGTGGCCAAGACGCAGTACTCGCTGTCGCACGACCCGGACCTGAAGGGCGCGCCCACGGGTTTCACGGTCCCGATTCGGGACGTGCGCATGGCGGCCGGTGCAGGATACCTGTGAGTTCTCTTTTCCTTCTTTCTCATCGATTCTAAATACAGTGCTAATACACATAAGGTACGCGCTTGCTGCCGACATCCAGACCATACCCGGTCTGCCCACTGCCCCCGGGTACCTCAACGTCGATGTCGACGTCGAGACGGGCGAGATCGATGGACTATTCTAAGCCCAGTTGCCCAGGCTCGGGGTGGTTATGTCCCTCCATGTCCTTTGTACAGCATAGCAACACTTCAACGGCGTTGCACGAGACCCTCTGCGGCCTGGCCAAGGACAGGAGGGGACGAGTTTGGAAGTGGAGTGGATGGGGCTTGCATTTGGGATTCGATTTCTGGAGCATTACGGCGAAACTGTGTTCATTTGCTTCCTCTGAACAAAACAATGAGGGTCATCTTTCAACAAAGATGCAGATGCAAGCGGGAAATTTTTATTTATTTATTTCATATTTGACACGCACGTTGGAGTCTATAAAACGACAAAAGACAAAAATACCTTAGAAATAGTAGACGGATATACAAGTACAATCACAACTTAAACATTGCCGTTCAAGCGCGGGACATGTGAACAACCGACTATTCCAACAATTGTCGACAACGTGCAAATCGAAGGACAACTCTGAGCGAACGACGATGAGGACGATGAGAAGTTGCCGTGATGAGACTCGCCCGGAAAGGGCACGAACATCAGATCAATAGAAAAATACCCTATTCCATAGAAGAACGCTCCCTCTTCACAAAAAGCTTCTCAATTTGGAGACTTTCATGATCAGAGTGCAATTGTTTTATATTTACATTGCTCCTGCTTTGGTGGTCAAAGGCTGTCGAATCAATCGCGGGGAAGGTGCAAATGGAGCAAACAGTGATCGAGTGCTAAACGGACAGCACTATGGGCAGCGCTAAGGTGTTACAACGACGGCCTCGCCAATTCCAGCTGCGAAACTCACTTTCCATCATCAAGCCCACTATCACAGCAATCATCAATTGCTCGCGTGCCTTTTCATTCCGCATCAATCACACTCGTCCACAACCAAAAGAACGCGTACAAGACACCCCAGATGGAGGGCCAAGTGAGCCGGCTGGTGGACAAAGTCTGGGACCGGTACCTCCAGACGCCGTCCGGCCAACGCGTGAGTGAGTCGCTCTTGCCTCCTGGGGTAGGGTTGGGAGTGGGTGACCTTTAGGTAGACATGAGGCAACTGCTAACCAGCTCCTTCCTTCTTTTTTCGCTCCTTCCAGTGATTGCCATAGGTGGAATTCCCGGTTCAGGTAAGTGGTGTTTGACGTCTCTCTTTCCAACAGGCTGCTCTATTTTGCTTACACTGACTACAGGCAAAACGTCTCTGGCGCACGCTGTCACCGCGGGCATCAACCAGAAGCACGCCCAGCAGGCTGGGCCAGCCGGACCCTCAGAGGCAATGGAGCCGGTCGCAATGGCCGTACCCATGGACGGTTTCCATCTCACCCGCGCACAGCTGTCCGCCATGGCCGATCCCGTGCACGCCCACGCTCGCCGCGGCGCCGAGTTTACCTTTGACGGTGAGGCCTTCCTGCGTTTAGTGGAGAGTCTAAGAACACCCGTCGACGAGACGTCTCCCGCCGTCCTAGCCCCCTCCTTTGACCACGCCGTCAAGGACCCCGTCGCCGACGCCATCGCCATCGGCCCCCGCCAGCGCGTTGTGCTGTTCGAGGGCAACTACGTCTGCCTCGACAAGGAGCCCTGGCGTACGGCTTCCGACGCGCAGCACATTGACGAGCGCTGGTTCGTGGACGTGGACTTTGCCGTGGCGCGCGTGCGGCTGATCCGACGGCACGTGGCAGCGGGCATTGCCGCGGACGCCGAGGCGGCGGCCGCGCGGGCGGACGAGAACGACCTGGTGAACGGTGCCGAGATTGTGGCCGGGCGGGTGGCGGCGATTGACGAGACGATTATCAGCCGCGAGGACGCGGCGTGGTCATGAAGGGTGGTCATACGAGGAGAGACTTTACGTTCTGGTGTACTTCAAAACTGTTGAATGTACAGCACGTCAAGGTGTGGACGTACAGCATATCGGCTGTCTTGCCTTGGGCCCGTTTCAAGTAGCCACTAGAACGTGTCTCACTACGGTAAAGCATGGCGAGACATCCACCGGTGTAGTCTCCCTTCTGAAGGGGTCGATACTCACCAGAGGTGTCGCGTCATAGAATGATTCCACTTCAAATCTACACCATTGTGTCTTCCATTCTAGATCACGGACAAGGCGGTCCTACCCACGTCCGTGACTCAAAGTCTTGTGCCTCTGGTTTGAGTGTTTCGGTGTTGTCGAGGCTGATCGACCTTGGTTCTGTGATTCCATCACATGGTCACATGAGAAGGCAGGAAAGTATAGAAATGAAAGAGAGACACAAAAATCACAAAAGAGATAATGTGGCCAAGGCCTTTAAAATGTATGCATGCAACGGTACATTTTTAATGTAATACAGTGCATGATACATTGCGGTTCGTCTCCGTATGGTGCATCTTGGGGCCAAGAGTTGGGGCAAGTCCGGATATTTTAATTGTCAGAGCAGCGCCGCAAAAGAACGGAGAAGACAATAACCACAGTTCTAGGAAATCAAGTGTAAGATGGGATTGCCAAAATGGTCACGCAGACATACGCACGGAGGCCTTCTCATAGAATTGCTTCACGAAATGCCAATCAATGTGTCAATGGTTCTGGGCCGGGGGCAGAGTTGACAGACTTGATACGAACAAAATGTAAATAAAATATAGACAATGACAAGAGTCCGGACCAAGACCAAGCTTCACTACTTCAATCTCCTATCATCGACTTCCTTTCTGATATTTTAAGCTTATAATGTAAATGACATGGCGAAGAGACAGGGGGTTCGACGATAAAGGGCCGAGAGCCAAGTAGCTAAGGAGGTCCGTCAGAGTCTAGATTCATAGACTTCATATATCGTTGTGTTTGCTTGACGACACAGGATTCAACTCTATCTAGATGTCCTCTCTTTAACATGGTTCGATTTTTGTTCAATCAGGATCGGTATCTTTCATTTAGCAGTAGTTTCAACGAACTGTCTGGTTTTGTTTTGTCTTGATTTTGATTTTGATTTTGATTTTTAAAAAACTAAAACTGTTCATTTTTCGAAATTTCCAACCCCTATCAATGTCTTGATGTAACGTGTAAGATAGCAATGAATGCCGAGACTAGAAATGGACTCGATGCCGGGAAACCAAGTAACCCAAGAGAAACAATATCGAGCGGTATTTGCTGACCATTTGGTCTCGTCAAACCCGGGTTGAAGAGATGCACTTTGTGGTCGATGCGTTACAAAGTGAGACCTGTCTGGTACAATCCATCATGATTGTATCTCGGCAGTCTGCCAATTTTGAATTATTACCCTTCTTTGCTTGGCTACTGTGTTTAATACAAAAAATACTGTGTCGTTTGTAACCATTATTCATTTTGCAGCATAATAGCCTGGCCACATAAAAGAAGCTGTTATGAATGAAGAAGATAAAATTACAGATAAAACAAATTGTGCAACTTTTCTACTTCTCCCACTCTCAAGATTTAAATTCGAAAATATTGGCTAGCCTCTTGACAGCTCCCTTTTAGCAATTCCATTGCCAGTCCTGTCTGCACGCAGCTTTATCCGTTCCGTGTAGTTGCCCCAGCGGGTGTCCCGCTAGAGCTTGTTTTTACATATCTCTCCTTCTCAAAGGCACCCATTTATTTTATTATCATTCATTATTATTCTCCCTTTTGATTTTTTTCCATCGATTTATTTTTCTTTCTCATTAATGTATTATTTGATGATTTTATTTTCTTCATAATGTCCATCCTTTTTCAACTTCATCGTTTTCTACCTCGGAGCTGTCTATCTGATTTGAATGACGCTTCCTGTCTCTCTGTCGGTCCATCTTTTCTGCGCCTGCCTATCCCGTCCTTTGCCGTTCGCTAACACGCTCGCCCCAGGCACACAGACACAAACGACAACCCTTGTCCGCAGCCAAGCGGATCGACCGCCATATCAGTCAAAAAGCTTACTCGGCGGGAAGCTTTGCGACATTTCCCGATTAGGAAATACGACAACAGGCCTCTTGGAACATCCCTTGCCCATTTGCCCACTTATACTCTGCATCCCCCCGCACTCTTCCCTGTGCCGCCGCCGCCGCTGCTACCAGGGCCGTGCGTGCATCTCTCCCGCCGGCTCGATGCTTACTGCACTCCGTCTCTGTACCTTTCTATCTGAGGTTGTGACGCCTGCTCGTGTTAGCAGCCTTGCTTTTTGTCTACTCTCCCAGGTTTAATTCGTCTGCTTCCGTTGAATCTTACCTGTTTCATCGCCCTTTCGGCTTTCGTTGATCACCATGGAACACCTACCAACATGCGTTGTGTTTAACCTTCCCTCCCCTTGCATTCCGTAATGCAACGCCGTATTCCACGTGCATCCCTCCTGCTGAGGAGTCCGGTTAGTATGAAGCCTTGGTGCGATGTCCTGAATGTAGTTCTATTGAATTTTCAACAAGACCATACGAGAGTAGAAACAGACTGCAGTGCCCTATCATGAGATCTGCCACAGCCCTCCCTCACACCCCTTGAGAACTCGCAGACCTGCAACTCTTACGCCCTGTGCCGTTTTTATTTTGTTCGTTCATTAGCAGGCCGCTATCCCTTCCTGTGGCTCTCGGCATACCCCCTCCTGGCAGGTGTTGATGTCCCGCTTCCCTTGCACATCACAGGCCTTCGCCTAGTAGATTGCTCTATCGCCTAGATTGCGGTTGTTGTCTTGGCTTTCCGTCCCGTCCTTTCCTGTCGTGAATATCCCCTGCTCTTTCTCTTCCTGCTGCCTTTCGAACCGCGTTCCCGTTTTCCCACCTTCTGTCCTTCCTGCACTCCACGCTCTGCAGCCCGATTCTAAGGTGCATCTTTCCGCACGTGCCCTGCAATCCAAACTTCTCGCGTGGCAAAGCGCGCTGACTCAAAGTGAGGCCCTTCTGACAGATCACAGGATCTCTAGGGCAAGAAGGAACAGTGAAAATGACGGGGAACAAAGTACAAGGGCACGAGCCAGTTGTGCCGCGACTTGCGAACGGTGGGGCACTTACCCTCCTTCTGGCATGCCGCTGCATCCTAAGCGGCTCTCGAGACGGCTGCTTCTTCTTCTATTTTCTTGTCCGTTGTGCCTTGTGCCTTGTGTCTTGTGCTTTGAGTCTGTCATTTTCTTCTCAGGCCTTGCCTGTTCATCTCGTAAATACGGACCGCGCGCACCATCGGCCAACACTGGTCCTTCCCTCCCCCCCCGGTAACCAACAATGATGACAATTCAGTCCAGATGCTATGGCTGTTACTGCTATTTTGTCCTTCCGGGTGATCGTGCCTAACGGCGTCCATATGTGGTCGTCCTTGGTTCTTGATAGAAACTCTAAAATAGCCAGAATGGCAGAAATAGGCCACAACCAATCCTATATCGTAGAGATTTTTTCCATGGAACACAGTTGGAAGGACTTTCAGGGGGGCAGGCATGCTAGGGCCGTTGCTTACCATGTGTGATGCGCCACATATCACATTTCTTGGTTTTCTTTCCTCCCCACCGGCAGAGCGCTCCGATGGGTCTTGCTCCAGGGTTCTGTGGTCGTGCCAAAGTGTCTTGCCCTGTCGTTTGGTTGTCTTGTGGCATTGTTCATTCCCGGCAGTCCAGCGCCGCACTCGCGCTCGCATGCTACAGTCGTACCCGGTCATAAGGAGGCATGGCGGCGAGATAAACACCTTGAACGCCCAGAAAATTGTTGCAGTGGCATGCAGCCACGCAGATCCTTGTGACGATATTTCTTGTTTCATGGGGTGCCTCACGGCAATTCAGGTCTGGTATCGTTCTCGGTTTGCTGGTGTTGTATCCGTTTTTTTTCTTTTCGATTTCATATCGTCCTTTGTCGTCTTCTCACCACTGCGTCCACTTTTCCTGTCCGCCCGACGTCCATCCTCTTTGCGTCATGTGTGCTGTTCGATTGCTCGTTTTTACCCTACTCGTTTGCTTGTTTGCTGTTTCGCTGTCCTTGTTGCGGCGGCCTTGCTCCAAGCGAGGTCGACTTGCCTTTCCCAGCCCGCACGACCCAATTTCGATGCCGGCTCTCTCCTCTCATCCCTCGCTGCAACTGTAGCTGCGCTGCACATGCCGCTCTCTTGATCATGTTTGATCAAAAAAGAAATTGGTTGTGAGTTCCTGTTTATTCTCTTTATTTGTTAATCTACCCATTTTGCGGGGGGCATTTGCAATTTAGTAGCGGGCAGGGCTATTTGCGGCACAAGATGGAATCGCAGGTTGTTGATTGTTTTTTCTTGACCAGTAGAGGGAACGGTGGCGAAGGCGCGTGGAAGACCACGAGAACATACCTAGCGGGACTTTTGTAACGGAAGAATAGCACAGATAGTTAAAGAACGAAGACACGCAATGTGAGATATGCCGACGGAGGTGTGATTGAGTGTGATTGGAGACAAAAATAAGAGTAAACAACCCTGGAAACTAATCGAGACAGTCTGACAAGGCGCGTAGAGTGTGTGGTGAAAGCGACAGGCTGTCTACGTCAAACAAAGGAGGCCTATAAGGTTGTTGATATATTGCAAAAAAGGGTGGGGATATACCGTGGTGAATGTATTGCTGTGATGAGTGAGGTGAAATAGATGGTGAGAGGTGCCGTCTGTAGGAAGGACAGGGGGCTTGGATGACAAACCTTACGGACTCTTAGGAATGGCAGATCTGATAAAGAAGAGAGAGATAATAAAACAGGAAGGTACCAGGTATGGAGGGCAGGGAGTGCCTTCCGACCGAGTCCATGTGTTTGCGACGAAGCGGAAAGTACGTCCGCTTCGCCCTTGCCTATCAAGACGCAAGCTGCACTTGCCTGTACGACGTAATTACGACCTGTATCCCACAGAAAGGGAAACTTTGGACAGCCCTCCTTCCTTTTTGAGCCTCTTAAGCCATACTTGCAGTTCTTTCCTTTGCTTCTCGGTTAACCGACTTCTGCAAGCTCGACCTCGCGTACTGCCCCAAGGTCAGGTGGCCATGACACGGTGCCATATGCATGCGTGCGCGGAAGGGACGAAGGGCTCTTGGACCTCTCGAGCCACTGCATCACTTCATCGCCCTTTCCTTTTTCCACTCGACTTCTTGCCTCTTCTGTAAAGCGAATTTATTCTTTTGTCGCACCTTGTTCGTGCCTGTCTGTTGCTCCTTCCTCTGCTTGTGGTGACAATTCCCCTTTAAATGGGTTTATCCATATTGCTTCCATCCAAACCTCCCTCCCTCCCTTCCTTCCTTACCCAGCCAATCACCACCCCAATGGCAGGTGCGAACCTGGCCAATGGCTGCCCCGGGATCTTTATTGCTGCGACGTCCTGATCTCGCTAACAATCTGCATTGAGGAATCTTTGAACCTCGACTCTCTTCTGCACCACTGTCTTCTTTTCCATTTCCGTCTATTTCCATCCATCTCTTGCCGTCGTTGTCATCGCTGATATTAGCAACTCTCAGCCAAGGCCCACGGCATTGCTTTGATTGCCTGCCCTACCTCGTGTCGCTCTTCTTTCTCTTCCTCATATCGACGATCATTCTGTGTGATTAATTGCTGCCTCTGCCTCTCGTTTTTGACTTTCAATCTCGAAACTTCCTGACCTTGCCCACTCCAACCCAGCCTTTTACTACCTCGGCCGGATTAGGAGTACACCCAAGCAGGGAAGATACCATTCCGGGAGGGCCGACATAGGATGAAGAGGGAGAGGATGCAGATGTGCATGGGAACGACAGCTGGGCGCGGAGAATTTTCTGATGCCGCCTAAAAGCAAAGCAATATGACGAGGGAGCGTGACAAGAGATGGTGATGTGCATGGGGCGTGGAGGTGTGGAAGAGAAGAGACGACAGTTTTGCTGACAGATAACATAAAATATAGGGAAAACAAAGTGACAGCGAGAAAGCTCGAGCGCACCAACGCCTAGTTGTGGACAGACGCCTTTCAAGCAAGCGACTTGTGGCAGAGATCAGTGTTTCCGGGGCACGTTTTGCGTGTCAAAAGCAGGGCTGTTCAAGCAAGCGTACGGGAACGGTACCGAAATGCCAGCTCAATGCCAGTCCTGTGCTCACCCGCAGAGCCTTCCTTGCGTTACAGTCAATGGAAGCAAGGCTCTATTTCCGCTTGCCGTCATACAAGGCGAGGCCAAAGGCTGCCGTTTGGCAGAATCGTTCCCCAGACAAGCCTGCAGCACCCGCTATTTGTTTTTGCTACCCCTTGTTTATTTCATTTAGCAACTGCCCTTTTGATTCCTCTATCCGCCATCCGCCATTTGCCACGCTTTTACACATCGAGTTTGACATATCGATGACCAAGACAGAGGCCTACGGCGCAGTCCGCTGAGTGTTGGCGATGCTCTTCCTTCACTCCCTCATCATCCATATCATCAACAAAGTGCCATTGCCCTTCCTGCCCCCTCCATACGGGCTTGTTGTGTTGTTAATTCAGTGCTGTATATTCCACATGCCTTCTTTGCCTTGTCATTGGTCCCTTGCTATCGACTTCCAATGGAGAGACTCAACAAGGTTAACTTTGAACTTCCAGATCTAGACCCTCGAGTGATACATCCCCTTCCCTCCCCCCAGTCTTCTCTCACACCCCCAATCATTCCTGGATTTATGTTTTATCCTTGCGTATACTCAACCGCATCGAAGTTATATGGAACTCTTAGAATAAGTCTGCTGCAGACGAGAAGTCTCAATATATTGCTTTTCAAAGTGGCCCGCCCATGGTCAAGTGCGGGACAGTGAACGAGTAAGATCGTATATATTCTCCTGTTCAGAACCTCTCGAAGCAACTCAAAAGTGAGTAACCGGTTGGTCTCGCGGTCTTGGAGGCGTTTGCTATTTTTGTTGTTGTCACAACTCTCACATTGCTCTCACTTTTCTCTCACAACGTGACTTTACTCCTGTCCTTACTTATACAAGTCGCCCCTTTCGCCCTCTCACCCCCATTTCTTGTTCCTTTCCCCTCTGCCCTTCCCTCCCCCCTTCGCCCTTCTCTCTACGTTCCCGGTGCAGTTTTATAGAGGGGGCCCTGGTTGTTGCTTATTTTTGTTATTTTTTTGACGAAGGTGGTCTATCCTTTTCATTGACCTGCCACATACAACTCGTCGCCCACTGTTCATCTTACCTCGCGGTCAGCTCTTGGTAGCGTTTCAAGATCACCATTTACAACTCTCTTCGACATGGCTAGCAACGGACCGCCTGATGGGGTGCCTCCGGGTGCCCCGCCGAGCAATGGGAGTGTCCACCACAATGGAAGCCACCCACCGATGGGAGGCCATGGCGGCCACGGAGGCGGCGGTTCCTTTGACCCGGCCACAGCGGCAATGTTCGCTGTTCGGCAGAAATACAACGAGAAAACGGCAACGTATTTTGCTGCCGCCATCTGCGGCCTCATCGCCATCTTTACATTCTTGCACTGGACACGACGACTCGTGAGCCGATCTCACGTCTTTCCGGCCGCCTTATCCAGCCCCTTTGTCGTCATCTCGCGACGTCTACGGAACCTCCTCGTACGCCCGGCGCCGGGTTTGAATTCATCTGGCCACGGTCTTCTTGTTGCTGTCTACGTGGCCATCAATCTCTCTCTCATGCTTACGAACGTCGACAAGTCGAGCCCCGGCCCTGAGGCATCACGGTTTGGCTGGTGAGTAAAGTTTTCGGTCAACTTCCCCCTTTCCCTACATTCCCATCTGACAGATGTCAGGGTCCTTGTGACAAACTTATGCTTCGTTGTGTTTCTCGCCCTGAAAAATACCCCGTTGGCATACCTGACATCGTACTCCTACGAGCGGCTCAACTGCCTGCACCAGATTGCAGGTTGCACAACATTTCTGCTCATGGTCTTCCATGCAAGCTCGTACACAGCCTTCTTCTTCCACATTGGCAAGCCGCAAATCCTGCGCGAAAATGCGCAGATTGCTGGAATCCTCGCTGGATTCATGTTCCTCATTATGGTCGCGGCCGCCATTTTGCTGCGTCGCTATGCCTACGAAGCCTTTTACGTGATGCACCTGACGGCCTTCTGCGTGGCCATCGTTTGCATCGGGTTCCACCGTCCGGATATTCATACGCGCATCCCCATTGTCTTATCTCTCACCGCAGCCCTGTTCCTCACCGACCGCCTAATCCGCGTCAGCCGTCTCTTGCTAAACAGCACCAACAACGAAGCGACCATCTACCCTCTGCCGAACGGGGGCACCCGCATCCTGCTGGCCAAGAAGCCCCACCGTGCCGTCCCCGGAAAGCATGTCCTGATGTGGATCCCGCGCATCCGCACTTTCGAGATGCACCCCTTTACGATTATCGACACCGAGGCCGCGAACGGCACGACCGAGTTTGTCGTCAAGTCCTACAACGGTTTCACCCGGAAGCTCCATGCGTATGCGACGGCGAACCCCGGCGCGAAGCTTTGGGCGGCCGCCGAGGGACCCTATGGCACGTTCCCCGACCCCATGGAATACGACAAGATCATTCTGATTGCTGGCGGGAGCGGCGCCAGCTACACGTTTGGCCTGGCCGGCAACATGCTGGAGCGCATGGACGCCCAGTCTGCCAAGAATATTGTGTTTATCTGGACGGCGAAAACGCAGGGTAAGATTTCTGTCCATCTCTATCCATTCTTCGCTCTCTTTCTCAAGTAAAATGTAATAAAAATACTCACCAAATCAATTACAGAAACACTGACTTGGTTTGCGGGTCATCTTGATACGCTTCGCTCGCATCCCAACGCACCAAAAGTGCATGTGTCGCTGTATGTCACACGCGTTCCCGGGTCGTCATCGTCGGATGAGGAAATCGGCAATACGAGCGGCGGTCGGATCGGCAGAACTACGACACGGAATATTGCAGGCGGAGCAACAACGGCGACATCCCGGCCAGTGGGGCCGACAACCCTGACGAGGGAGACAACTACATCCGACTTGCACCACGACAGCGACAAGGAGATCGTTGAGGAAAAGGAGCACGCAGTGGAAAAGGAGAACGTCACACGACGAAGCAATGACGTCGGCAGCGCCAGCGCCGGTGGCAACGTGGCCGCCGATCTGGAAAAGGCCACGGCCGCCGCCGATGCCGCTGCCGCGGCAGCCATCAGCGAGATAAATGTGTCCGAATCACATCCTCTACGCCTGTCCTTCTCGCCGGGCCGCCCCGACGCAGAAACGGTAATCCGCAACGCCGTGTCATCGACTGCACGGTCACAACGCGTTTTGGTGGCGGCGTGCGGCCCGCCGGCCCTGATGAAGACGGTGCGCAGTGCGACGGCTAAGTGCATCACCGGCGACGGGCCGAGCGTTGAGCTGCATTGCGAGCAGTTTGCGTGGTAATTGTGATGATCGCTTCGACTATTTAGACATTCTCGATTTTTTGGGCCAGCTACTCATATGAGCTGTGGCTGCGCCTCCTGCTGCGATTCATTCGCGCCATTTTCTCCTACATAAGTGGTTTTATACCAGTTGCTGTCGTGTTTGGGATTTATTTTATGATTATTTACCACGACTTTTTAAATTCATGGATGTATGTTTTTACGTATGCTCCTATTGTCAGATTTTTTTGGGATGTTGGTGTTTTCTTATAGTGTGTTCACCTGCTTCTAATTCGTACACTGAGGTTTACGGATTATAAGATAGAATTTCAAAGCTGCCCCTCTGGCCCTGTCAAATCGGTTTCCCAACTCAACGGCACCAAAATCACAGCAGCCCCCTGTTTGGAGGACCGTGTTAAAGGGGTTGGCGATGACAGAGGCGGCTCTCTTCAATATTGCTCCGTCCAAACGCGAAATCTTCGAGATAGTTATCTATCCCATCTTACGGCCCCCCCTTATTCATCCCCCACGGCGCGCACACTACCCCCCCTATTCACATGCACCATCAGATTTGCAGGCGCACATACGCCACACCTTCTAGAAGCAGAAGGAGGTCTGACGCTACGCCGTACGTTGCTGCATTATTTCCTGGCACGCCACATTACTACCTCTTGGGGATAACTCTTGTTAATGGTTTCTATGGTTAAGCCGGTCGGCCGCGCCTTCTTATCTTTGAGCATCTTGTTTCCTGCTTTCGTTTCGCCTATGATCTTTCAGCATGGGGGTCGAGATAATCGGATCTCACTTTTTATTTTATTTTATTTTATCATCTTGTTTATTTTCATTACTGTTTTCATTCTTTTGCCCCCCTTCCTTCCTCTGTGATATGCGCGCACCGCCACGCCTAGGCGGCTATCTTTTGTCATGCATCGGACGAGTCTCTGTTCTGCCCAAGATCACTTCTAAATATCCCCTGAACATCGCTTCCACCGATCTTCGCACTAAGGACTCTAGCTTTGTTAGTCAGGGCGCCGAAACAGCCAGTGAGGCGTGCAGATCCTTGTTTGGGATTGGTGTCTTTTGTTCCCGAACTTCTAAATTGTTCAGGCTTTCTTCTTTCAGGGTTCAAGCGGTGTAAATGTGTAAACTAAGTGTTCTAGGCCAGGAACAAGCTCGAATTTAGGGTCACAGAGTCCTTTGACGCTTTGCCGGCTTTTTGTTCTCTTCTTTTCTCCTGCCTTTTTCTTCACTTCTTCCCTTCGCTTCGGGAAGCCATTTTGGAAATACCACCTACTACTTTTACTCCCTCTTCTCCGCAAAAACTAACGGTAAGAAATACAACGCAACGTCGTCGAGTCCGCCGTTCGCCGGCTGTAGCGTGCCGCACAAATACGTCGTACTACGTATGGGCCAGGCCACCTACCAGCCAAGACCTGTCAAAAATAGAAGGAACGGGTCTTAAAAGGCCAAGAAAATAGAAGAGTTTTGTGTCTTGAGCTTTTGTTTCTTGGTTTGATTCTACTTTCGTTGCTCATTTCATGCAGGTCTTGGAAGACAGTGTGAATAATAGACAGCAGAAATGCATATATTCTAATTGGCTGGGGCGTGCCGACAGCGTCGCCCGAATAGGAAACAGCCAATATTATTACGACATACTGTGCAAGAAAACAACCGCGGGAGCAGCTGAAGGGAAATGACGAACAAAAATTACACCCAACCCAAAAGAGTACGGAGTAATCACAAAATGCAGTCGTTCGCTTCTCGTGGGTTCAGTTCAGAGGGGTGAGCTGGGGTAGCGCTTCGATAGGAGATGCGATGGGGTCAGGCCCCTACGGAGTACAACCTGCTGCTCCACAACGGAAAGGAGAACAACAGCAGAACTGGGGACCGCCAAGACAAAACTATGGATTCGCGCTTTCCTGGTTTCCTGCAAAAGTAAAAGGACGCCGCGTCATCTGCCCAACTAACGACGGAAACGATGCAGAAATCACATTTGCACAATTTTAAGATCAAGGGGGGAATTGGACTGGACCGCACATCGTGACACCAATTTTTTATTTTTTATTTTCGATCGGCTCGCACTCGCTCTCTTCTTTTCGCTTTTTCTCTTGTTCCCCTTTCCCAGATTGGGGCGTCTTTAATCTCGATTCACAACCCGCGTACTCCGTGCATCGTACGGGCGAGGGGGCCCGGTCGACGAATCACAAATGCAGTCTTGGCGAAACGAAAGTGTGCAATACAAGTACAGAGAGGAAGCATGGTACATGTGTTACGTTTGATACTGTAATACTGTAGCACTGATATTAAGGTTTTTTTTTTGTGGAATAAACAATAAATATTTGGGTATGTAGTTTTGCATGAGAGTATGACATGCGTCCAGCGTAAGGTAAGGTAATTGTGGTGAAAAGGGTAAGGGGGAAAATATGTACCTCGAATATGAATTTGATACCAAAATAACCGAGAGGAAAGAAGAAAACAAGAAAGAGTGATGAAACAAGAAAACGTCAAAAAACTGCGAATGAGAAGAAAGAAGAAAGTTGCACAGCCGCAGGACTTTGTTCAACGATGAGAGAGAAGAAAAGGAAGAAGAAAAAGAAGAAGAAAAAAACGGTAAGAATACGAAACAAAGGAGAAGAAGAAAAGAATAAAAAGGAATAAAAAGGAAACAGAAATGGCCAAAGTAAAAAAAGCAGAGAAAAAAGCAGAAAAAAAGCAGAAAAAAAATAGCCCGGAACGCCATATGCTTCTTTGTCGCCCCCTAGCGAACGAACCAATAATGCTTTCGAGGTTGGGTTGTCGAAGATGGTGTTGGTTTTAGTGTGATGTGATTGACGTAATGTGCGTGATGTGGATGGTATGTCGGGTTTTTGTGTCGTCGTTGATTCCGAGGCACAACGGCTCCCATGTCTTCTCCGGAGCCGCTGCCGCTCACTAGTCCGACCTCTTCTTCGTCGTCTCTCCTGTCACCCCTTCTGCTGCCGCGCCTCTACGCCGGCAGGAGCGGTTGCGGCTTCTCGGTCTCTTCGCGCATCACATAGCGCACAAACTTCTCGGTCAGCTCGCCGCAGTAGGGGTCGACGTAGGTGGTCCAGAGGTGGGCGGCAAAGTAGTTGAGCGGGATCCACATGATGAGCACAACATAAAGATGCATCATGCCCGGGAAGGGCGTGTAGTGGTGCTCGGGCTTGCCTTCGGCGTCGAGGGTGTCCGGCAGGGTCTTGAAGCCGTAGAGGAGCCAGGCGAGGACGCTGCGCAGGAGCGGGCCGTGCAGCAGGTAAACGGCAAAGGACTGCTTGCCGAGCCACAGAAAAGCGCGGTTGGACAAGACGTCGCGCATGCGCGGTGAAAAGTGCAGGCCAATGGCCATGATCTGGACGCCGAGACCCGAGGCGAAGCGCGAGTAGTCGGAGCCGCGGGGCAGCACGGCGGCGAGGGTGTGGTGCAGGGAGCGGGACCAGCCAACGCGGTCGGGGTGGGCCTCCGGGTACGAGGCCACAAAGGTGCCCAGCACAAGGAAGAACGGGCAGAGCAGGCGGGAGAGGCGCGGGTAGTCGTTCAAGAACTTGTTGGCGTTGGGGTGGTTCTGGACGTCGGACAGAAAAATGCCAAAGAAGAATTGCATGCCAAACGTCGGGTCGTTAGCCAAGATGAAGTACAGCCACATGGCCATGGCCATCATCATGCGGTAGCGCGCGCGAACGTAACCCGTGGCCAGCATGAAGACATAGACCCAGAAGCTGCCCAGGAGCAGCGGCAGCAGGGTCCACTGGTTGGCATCGTACCGGTTGCCACCTTGGGTCCAGGTGCCGATAACGTTGTTAAACAGGCTGCGGATAGCACGCCAGAAGTTCGGTATCGGCTTCGGGCCGGTCTCGCGGATCCACCAGCTGTCGCAGTGGGCGGCGGTGTTATAGGCACCGAGCTCGCAGGCGAGCCAGGTCAGGAACGTGGCGAAGGCGGCCGGCAGGATAAGCCGGGGCACGCGGCGCAGGGCGGACTTGCCCATGGACTTGAAAGCGGCGGCTTGCTGACCCTGGTGGCTGAGGCGGATGGGCTTGAGGGCGCAGACGTAGCCGGTGACCATGGCGAAGACGGCGACGCCAATGCGCCCCTGGAACAGGACGCGGATGAATGGCCATTGAACGACTCTCGGTGCGGCCTTATCATTGTCGGTGATATCAAAGAGCAGCAGGTCAAATGCGCGGCTCAAGTGCGTGAGCACGACGAGTGATGAGGCGAGGCCACGGAAGCCCTGGCAGTAGTTAGCAGGGTTGTCCACCTTTTGTGTCCTTTCTTTCCTTTCTTCACCACAGAAGAGGCGGAAGAGGCCGAATACTCACATCCACCCATTTTACGTTTCCCTCTTTACCGATCGGCATGATGGGCTTGTTTGAGGGCAATCGAGGAGCCAAAAAAGAGAGAGAAGTCGTATTCCAGAGTCCGGTTCGCGGTCGTGGGATTTTGATTCTCGTCGTGGGTGGGAATCCTTTTTGATCGTCGGAGGAAGATATGGGGGTCGTTTATCGTAGATTTCGTCGTTGCAGCCAAGGGTGTTGCGTGCAATTAAATCCTTCCGTATGCCCAAATAAATGGGTTACAGTGCAACGGGGGTGAGAAGTTAAGTTTACGTAGAAGCGAAGATGTCAGACGGGGCCTCCAGGAAAAAGATGCTGTCCGTTTCTGATCTCCTTGTCTCGTCGTCGAAGAATGGTGTAACACGGAGGAAATGCAGCGAAAACAAGCTGTAGGCGGTCCAGAGGAAAAGCGGTCTCACTTTGTTGTATGCGGTGGGATATGGATATGCAAAAGATCGAGGTCGAAAAAAGGCCCTCTTCGAGAAGACGTTGTCGACGGAGAACAGCGAGAGCGAGAGAAGTTGGTTGAGAGCGGGCGTAAATAAGCGAGCGTGTCGTTTCCAAGCAAGTAAAATGGGTATGACAAGAAAACCAAAAATAAAAGAAACCAGTCTGAAGAACGAGACGAGGACTGAGGACGAAGAAGAGAGAAATAGAAAAGAAGAAAGAAGAAAGAAGAAGAATGAACTCAAGAAACGAGTGACTGTGAGAGAGAGAATGAGGAGGTGGGGAAACCGGAAAGGAGGTGGAGGTGGAGGTGGAAGAGGAAGGAAAGCACGGGGCAGGATGAGAGAAGGAAAGAAGAGAGAACAACAAGAACAAGAACAGGCAGGAGCGACTGGACAGCAGCGATAGATAAGTGATGAAGAAAAAGAGAGTACGGAGTAAAAGAGGAGAGAGCAAGGGTCCACGAGTCCGAATATACGGTGCGGGTCGACCTTACGTATGTGCGGATGGAGTACTGCGGGAAGAAGGTGGGACAAGGAGGAGAACAAAAGAAAAAAAAAGAAAAAAGAGGAAAGGAGCAAGGCCAGCAAGGCCAGCAAGGCCAGCAAGGCCAGCAAGGCCAGTAAAAAAGATTGATTGGTAGGGCAGCGAGTGCTGGCACGGGGAGAGGCAGAGAGGCAAGAGAGGGCCTCGTTACTAGTACGGAGGTACTGCTGCCACGCGAGTGCGATCCCAGTGCGGATTCTCCGTGCGGAACGACATCTGGGGTTGCTTCTCCCGGGGGGGGGGGGGGGGGGGGGGGGGGG
>WOUA01000008.1:850017-868546 GCA_021397985.1 Sporothrix dimorphospora | reverse complement strand
CCCACGCTCGTGGGCCAGAAAAAGCCCACAAACCATCGACCGAGAAGCTTGGGCCTTGCTCGGTGTTCCTTTATCTTCTTTTTGTCGTTTCGTTTTGTTTCTTCCTACGATTACGGAGTAGTGGATATCGTGCCCAACCATGTGAAGGGGCTCTCAACTGCCCCCGTCTCTATTTTCCCACCCTCCACTGTCTCCATGTCTCCGTGTCTTATTGCTCCATCGTCGTCTTTTTTTTTTTTTTTTGGCACCAGCAGCGGTGCGGCAGGACGGGGTTGAACAAAAAAATAACACGCAGGTAAAGAAACGCGCGGCGACTAAAAGGCCCCCTATCCAACACCAAACATCAACCGCCCACCGCCTGTTGGAAAAAGAAAGCACACAGAACGCCAGGGCGCCACAGCCCCAGCCCGGCAGACAGACCAGCCCAGTGTTTGAGAAACGGCGTTGGCGAGGCGGGCGAGGCGTGGCCCGCTGTCCCTTCCCGGTTGAGAAGGGATTGGCAGAGGAGAACGATATGGGGCAGAAGGCGAAGCGAGCGAAGCGAGAAGAAAAGAAGACGAGGAGAAGAGAAAAGGGGGGGACAACAGAAACATCGAAACAGTTCCGACGATCTCTTCTGGACTATCATCACTGCTTTCGCGATAGCTTCAGACTTTCAGCGGACGTTGAACCCCCCGTTTTTGGGCCTTTTGTGTCAGAGTTGCAGTTTCTGAGGGAGGCCATCGCGGGCCAGGCCATGCATGCCCCGGGGAGCAGTGCACATCGTTGCCTGTTTTTGCTAATGTTTCGTCAGCAGGTCGTTGCCGGACGTGTCTTTTGTTCGCTGAAGGCAGAGTCCTTTTTCCCTCTACTCCGTAGCTTTCTTCTTTTTCTCCTTCTTTCTCTTCTTTCCTCTCTCTAGCTTCCCCACTGCCACGAGGAATTGACGAGTTAGGACGCGTCGTTGGAGACGAGCAAAAAAAGGAACGCTGTTCCGCAACACCTGCAGCTGCTGCAAGAGAAGAAAAGGAACACGAAAAGGCTGCAGCCAAAGTGCAGAAACCCCTGTGAGCTCCGCGGCCCACGACAGAGGGTGTGTCTGTGTCTTCTGTCTGCGCTCTGCCTGAGCGGCGGTCCCGCTGTTCTATTCCCTCTCTCGTCTTTTTCTTTCTTTCTTTTTTTCATCTGGGGTTGCATCGCGTCGAACCTGCGATGGAAGCACAACAAGGAACAAGAGAGACAGCGACATATGTCGAACGGAGCAGAGACCAAAAGACAGAGAGGGACACAAAAGACCCTGGTCCCTGGTCCCTGGATGCAAGCGACCCAAAGATTCCCAATTGGGACTGGGTTGGTCCTCTGGGTGCCCCCCTGCTCCTTCCTCCACTCTTTCTCTTCCCCCCACCCGTACCTGGCTGGCCCTGCTTCCCTATCCTCCCCGGACCAATAGGAAGGCCTCATTCTAATGTTAGTGCTCCAGTTTTCCTTTCTTCTTCACTTTCCTCTTTTCTCTCCCCTTCTGCCTCTTTTTTGGTTCTCTCCTCTCTTCACAGTGGACAGGACAGGGCTTCCCTGGCCTGGCGACCGCTCGCCTTGTTTTTCTTATATCTTACGCGCCACGCATCCAAGCATCGTTCTGCCAGGGGGAGCAGGCTGGGCAGGGGGTGTTTGCGGCAATTCTTTTAGGGCGAAGGGGGGGCCCTGTTGTTATGAATCCTCCAGCGCTCAAAAACCTCTCACTGAAGACTCCCCTTGTTGTGTTGCTTGCTGCTTGCGCCTGCTGCAGGGCGTCGGGACAGCGAGGTTTGGCCTACCAGCCTCTTTCTTCCGCTTTCTTTGCTGCTCGCTTGCTGTTCCTGCATTTGTCAACACGCAGCTTGGCAACAGCGTGGGGAGAGTGTGTGGACTGGACAATGCGGAAGCACAGCGCTTCCAATCACGTCTGTAGTCTTTCCAAGAACATTCGCCAATTGCTGGCCAATATCCGTATTATGCGTCTGACGGCAAAGGAAGACACTATTTGCAATGCAATCTTCTTTCTCACGGCATCATAAGGTGTGTTGACAACTAACGTCTCCCATATTCGCAAGCTTGCAGCTCGTAAGCGATAGCTCTTTGCAGCAAAAGTCACCGGTCGGCCCCAAGACCAGACATAGTTTGGGCCTTGTGCCTGGTGTGGTAGGTATCTGTTAAAATAGAACCGTTGTGCGGCGCGGTTTCCATATCTTCGCGTTGGCGCACATCCCCTATCACAACAACGGTTTAGTGAGTCTTTTTTTTTGGTCCTTTGCCCTTTTTTTTTTTGCCTTTCCGATTTTCTTTGTTCTCTGTTACGGCGCCGCCGGCTAGCCTCGCGCGTTTCCTCAGCAGTGCAAAAGGGTCGCGAACCAACGAGGTCAAAATAACAAACGGCCAAAGCTCAGCGACGGCGTAAAGCAGGAGGGGAACCGTCGTCTGTCTGTGCGTATTTTGTCGATGTGTGGTGGGTGAAAGTGGTGGAGGGAATATCAAGCAACTCACAGGGAGGGATCAGCTTCGCTCAGGATATCTCTCTTTTCCAATATGCGGAGCCCTTCAGCACTCCGTACGGGACTTTCGTATCGTACCGAGGACGGACGACGGAGTCAATTAAGCCCTCCGCGTCCTCCCTCCCCTGAAAACAGAACACTCGAGGTGAGAACTGATCAAGATGCAGAGAGCGATGCTGGAGCTTAGATGCTTGGCGTGGGTAACATATCTTCCCCCCCTCGTTCGTGTGAAAGATTGACCCCCAAGCTCTTGAACGACTGCCTGCCTCGTTGAGACCATGCCGCCGTCTTTATCAGCTTGTGTCTTTGCCTCCTTCCTGTTCCATACGGGACCCCCCAATGCCTGCGATACCTGTAATACCGGTAATAAAGCACGTCAACACCCGCGCCCGTTCGACATCCCGTCGACAGCTATCGTCCGGCTACGCCGTCCTTTGTCGCCCACCTAATCCTTTGGGACGAACGCACACCAAGAGCTCTTACGACTTTTCTTGAATGGATTTTCATTTGTGCAGCCTGTGGGCGGAATTCAATACGATGCGCCCAATATTGCTTCTAACATCCACGACTCCATACGGAGTACGACCACACTGGTGGCGTACGTCGCACTCTCTCTCGCCCATCGAACCCATTTTGAATGCTCACAGAAAGTGAGATGTGAGCAGAGGCAGCTCTTTTCTTTACGCCTGCCCCTCTCGCCTTTTTAGCACGGTCCCAAACGGCAAGCAGCAAAACTATGGGGACGAGGGGCGCGAGGACACGAACGGCGGGCATTGTGGGCACCCCAACGAGGAAGCTATTGATGAAGTTGGGTCCGTCTGTTAGTATCAACATGGAAATACGGCGTGTGGGCAAAGAGAAGAAAGACGGGAATGACGAGAGGAGGGGAAAAGAAGCGATATCATGGCTGGACGGTCTGGCCACAAGCTATCCCACGCAAGTGCGTATCCGGCATTGTCCAAGACCGCTCTATCAAACACCGCAATGGCAACATAGAGCCCCCATATAAGATAATGTGCGGTTACCTGAGCTTCGTGGGGGGCTTGCATCGTCATGCCAGCTCCAGTTGACCCTGTTTGTATTCCATTCGTCATTGGCTTTGTTTGATTCTCTTTTCTATTCCTTCTTCCTTTCTTTTGATTTCTCTCTTCGGTACCACAACTGGACCCAGACGTGCATCAGTTTTTGGACGCCACTGCTCAATGGCGTAATGCACGACCTTTTTTTCTTCGACGGAAGTAATGTTTTCTTCGCTGCACGTCTGTGGTACAAGAAACGCCCTCGCTTGACCTGCATGAAAAACCACGCCAAAACCCACGTTTGTGAGTTTTGTGTGGTGGGCTTGTGTTAGTGTATGTGTTTCCTGGTAAGACAAGCCCGCCCAGCCCGCACCACAGAGAGAGAATTGGCCGAGGCAAGAAAAGTAAGCTACGGAGTAAGAGTTCACAACTCGAAGCTGCACATAGAAAGTAAAACAGAAACTGACACAACTCAACAAATCGGACACATCACCGCCTCAAAACGCCTCTTTCTTTGCTTTTTCTTCCTTCCCCCCCTGTTTATCCTCTTACCTCTCCGCTCCTCACGTGAATGCACGCGACCCAAGACACACACAAGTACGCCGGCAAGGAGAATAAAAGTTTTGTCTTTGCTTTTTCTTCGTGACAGAAACAAGAGGGTATGAGACCTGACTGGCTCGTCATATTCTTCTTCGTATGCGAGGGGGGCAGCCGACGAGGAGGAAAAGAGGGCTAACCATGGAGCGTCCACTCTCCTCCCACGCCAACTCTCCGCCCACGCCTAGAAACAAGAAACCGTCTCCCACTGAAAAGAACCCATGACGATGGACTGGGAAAAAATATGGGGGTCCATACGATCGGGACGACGCCTTTCTCCTTTCCCTTTTTCTTCGTCTCCACCTGTCAGGGCTGCTCGCTCTCGCATCACTGACTTGTCTCCAGATGACTCTTTACTCGTATTCTTATGTTTAGTTTTTCTCTTTTCTCTTTTATCATGCTCGTGGCTTCTCTCGGCCGCCTTTCCCGACAACGTGCAAAGCCACGTTGGCATTTGGCAGATCGGCAGGTCGGAGACAGACCTACTCCGTAGCTGTTTGACGACTTCACACTTCTTGCCGATCCTTTTCCCAACACCAAGGTTTTGCGCTGTTCGTCTTCCTGTTCTTGCGTAAGATGATGGGGTAGAGTTGTAGTCGGCAAAAAAAATAAGAGGAGAAGGCGTTGCGACCGTATTCCAGATACGGAGCAGAAGGCGAATTAGGAAACTGCGAAGAAACTGGAAACAAGGCCAGGCCCGCGGATCGTCGTTGAAAAACGACCAAAAAAAAGGAGGGGAGGGGGATAGCTCCGCTTCTTTCGTTCCAAGTGTTGCGCCCGTTCCAGCGATAGCATACGACGTAGAAGACGAAGAAGGACAAGAATATGGGGAACACAAGTCGATGAAGTTGTATCAGCAGGTAGAAAGAGGACGGACAACGGTCTTCCGGCAAACTTTCACGATACGACAATTAATACGCGGATATTATGACTGCGGGAGCAGGCGAGACGGGCATGTTAATAACAAAGCGTCCTCGAGCCAGCTTCCCGGTTCAGCTGCATGTCAAGTCAAGCTTCCTTGCAAAGGGCTCCCTGTTGCCCTCTGAAATATGTCGAGAAAAGCAAATTATGAGGCAATTTATAAGTCAATTGCAATTTTGTTAATTTGCTTCCCGTACGGCGCAATTAACTTTTGCTGAATTTGCGCCAACAATTAGGACAAGGGGAAGACAATCTTCCTTGTCAAGTCTCCTAAGGAGCTGTTCATCTCCCAACTGCCCAGTTCGACGTCGTACGGCACAATGAAACCTAGAGCTACGATACGACAACGAGTTTAATGCACTCGATAAGTACTCCCAAAGACCCAAAGGGGGAAGTGCAATGATATGCAGGGCCCGTTTTCCTGCTCTGCGACTTTTCCTATTCGACCACAACAGGAGCTTCCCTGTTGGGAAAAGGAAGCTGGGAAGCTCAAAGAGTTGCGTTCATTCAAAGCATAGTCGTATTGGAGGGGGATGGGGTCTGCACCAGGGACCAGCGCCGTGGTATCAAAACTGGAAAAATGGAAAGAAAATGAAGAAAAAGAAACTTCTATCTCATATTATGGGCGGATGTTGGAGTCCCGAAGATGCTAAAGCCAACAGCAGCAACAGTGACAACAACTCCAACGACAACAATCCAATATCAGCAATCAAACACAAGCAAGGAGAACGGCAAATAGAAATATAGGAGCGGTGAAAATGCACTGTTGTGTTGGCAAAAGTGATCGCTCTCTGCGACAAGCTAAAGAAATAAGAAACGAAAAAAAAAAAGGAAACCCGAAGAAACAATTCGAGACAAAGACACTATCAAATCGGATGCGAAATTCGCTGCCTCCTTACACCATGTCTTACTTGTACATATGTCTGTTGGTTCAAAGCCGTTTCGGAGCATTTTGGATGGCTGTGATACCGAAAGCATGTGGCCCTTGAAATTGCTTGTCCTCCTTCCAGAGTCGGAACAAAAAAGCCATGTGGATCTGCCATGTTTTTGGGCAATTGCCAGATATGCCAAATATGCCAATGCCACGCTCGCCACGCACATTTTTGTCTTCTTGCCCCCCCCTTTCCCCATCCAGGGGGTGTGTCGAGTGCCGCGAGACAAGAGCGACGAGAGGACGGCGAGGACAGGGCAAGAATAGCGCTCTCGTCCATGTTATGAACGGGGATCATGGGTGGACATAAAAGGGTGGAGGTTCGCAGGTTTGGCCAACTTTCTCCCGCCGGTTACCTCCACTCGAGCTCCATACCTCAACGCGTTAAGTCGCCTTTCTATCTCACATTCTGCGCTATGTATGCATAGAAGGATGAAGAGAATGAGAGATCTGCAAATGGAAAGAGGAAATGGGAAAAAGAACAACATTGAAACGGCGGGCAAGGCGAAAGGGAAAAAGGAAGGGGGCGTGTAAAATCGACGAGGAACCGGCCTTCCGATGTGCTCAACTCCTTTTTCATGTTTATCTTGGACGGCATCTGCCTTTCCAAGTCAAACAACGCCGGCCAAGCCATATTTGAAACGATGCTTCTGCTTTCTGTTCTTTTCCGGCATCTGGCCTGTGTGACGCAGCTCTGCCTGCACGGAGTAATTCTTCGTAATATATCGAGTTCAAAACGCAAAACACCAATGACAAAAGACAACTGGAAACAACTGGCGGCACGTGCCAGGGCCCGTTCGTGGTACCTGCGTGTTTGTTTCGAGTACGAAAACGCCGTAGGGTGTGGCTTGGAAAAGACGCGGTGGCCACGATGGGATGGTGGTCGTGGGTCTTTCGGGCTCCGCCGTGATTACCAGGACCGGGCATCTTCTCCGTTCTGATGTCGTGTGTTTTCTCTTGGCTCGTGTTTCTCCATGTCCGTGCCGTTTCTCTTTTTTTCCTTCTTTTTTTCTCTCCCTGCCCGCTGTTCGTTTCCTGGTCTGTGGTATGCTCCTTGACATCTCGACTATTACCCTTTCCTCCCCGCTGTTTTGTGAAATTCAATGTGCTGTAGCGGGTGTCCATAATAAAAGTACTCCGTAGTTTGTTAGAGACCCGGCCCAAAATCAAGTGCCAGCACCGAGCAGGGACCAGGTCACCGAGAAAATAGACCTGAAACACGTTAAACTCCACACCCCTGTCGCGGGAAAACGAAAAACAAAAAAAACGGGAACAAGACGCTCGTTTCCTTTTCCTTTTTGGGAGTATGGTTCGTCGAGCTTCATTTTTTTATCCGTCGCCCTATGAATCGTAGGGAAAACAAACTGAAAGGCCTGTATGAGTGCCGGACAGGATTCACGGAGATCGCGTTTAGCTAAGCTGGCGTCGACTGCACAGACCGTGTTGTTTTATCCTTTTTTCTCTTCTCTTCTTTGTTCCTCTTTCCCGTATATTTTCGTAGTTTTTGTTGTTTTTGTCTGTGTGTTTCCCCAAATGGGCTGAGAGTGTCGGACGTTGACGACGGACGAACTTCGTCAGGGGAGGGGGAGGGTGAAGAAAATGAGACAAACTAACGGAGGTCTCCGTTAAACGTGTTCGCAGAATGGCCAAAAGGGAATGAAGGAGAACAAGGGGAGCCGTTGTTTCTCCTCTGCCCTTTTCTGTTGTCCATGTCGGTCTGCGACGCGCGAGTGCACTGAGAGAAGGAGAGAAAAACAAGAGATCGTCGTTGATGGGGATCTGATTGGGATAATTTAAGCGTCGATCTCTTCCTGGTGGCCGCTCACACAAAACCACCCCAAGGCACTCCGTTTTCCGTACACCCCGAGAAAGAGAAAGAGACACTCGCTTCTTCCCGGCTGGCAGCAACTTTGCTCAAACGGCTTCCTTTTGGAGCGTTTCTGTTGCAGTAGGGCGCTGGAAAAGGAAAGGGCGTTCACACTTGTGTTTTTCATGCTCACTTTACCCACTCACATTTTCAATGGATAAAATGGACTCCCCGCCAGGACATGCCTGGCTATATTTTGTTGTGTTAAGGTGGATAACAGACATCGTGGCAGTTGTCAGTCGAGCGCGTCACTGAGACGACCTGGAAATGGAAATCAGTATGAATCTTACTGTGCAATCGTAGGCCCACCTACCGTCCCTGGCTCATAATATCCCGCCTGTAAGAAATATTGAAATAGCCCCCGTATTCAAATCGCCCATGAATCTCATCTCCTGCAAAATATTTCCGGCGACAGGGGGACCTGGAGCGTTGAGTGCGTGAGAAGAATGCAAAAAACGGCCCAAAAGACGTGATATTCTCAAAAAATCGTGCCAGCCATCGTCGATCCTCGCCGCCCCAGTGGCCTGAGGAAACCTAAATGTCACCCCGTCAGTGGAATTCAGCAGCCTTCCATCTTTGCCTGCTGGCCCTGTCGTTTTTGTCGCTACAAGTACTGTCTCCAGTGAAGAAGAAAGCCCTGTATTACTCCGTAACTCACTGGCCAAAGCTTTGCTTTGGCCTGCTACACCTGAACGAAAGCAGCTCTCTACCAGTCTTCAACACTCACAAACTAAAATCCACCAGATCGACTCCAAAGCTCCAAAACCCCAAACAAAAGCATCGACCAAACATCTCTTATCAACCGTGCTCGTATCAGAACGAACGGCAACGCCGAACAAACCTCGTGGCAATCAAGCAAACATTAATTTCACAAGAGTGCAAAAAGGCAGAAAAGAAGGAGCCGCTCTCCCCTTCATATGCCTTTCGAGCACACAGCGTCGTGCTAGGCAATTCAAAATAGCCTGGGGGAGATACAGATCAACATTTGGTGGGTCGGCTTGCCTGCTCGACAAAATCTGAAAATGCAACATCTGGGCACAGACAAAAGACAGGTCATGGCTGGGGGAGGGCTGGGAAGGACAGCAACTTGGGCTCTTGTGGCGTTGTTTTTCCACAAGATTCCCTCTAAGTTTTTCTCTCAGTTCACCGGCCATTTTCTCTCGGTTCGGCTTATTCCCCGAGGTGCTCTTTCGTTTCTTCTGCGTTTGCTTTCCTTGTACTTCGTACGACGTAGCTTGCCTTTGTCTGGGGCCTGACGTCGCAACTGAAAGGTCTTCGCTCCCTTGTGAGTCCAGCCTCTCCAACGCACCTATGTGTCCTAGCCTCTCTCCAGGGCCAGGTTAGGCCTCGTTGTTTGGCGCTCACGACGACCTCACCCCCTTGCTCTTGGCCTTGCCTCGTCGTCGTACCCTGCCACTCCGCACAGTGCTGTAAGATACTTTGAATAATCTGTGGTGACAAGAGGTGATAGTGACTGCTGCGACCGCTGTGACTGCTAGCGGCTGCGACCGTGATGAGAAGCTGGGCACACAGAGAGACACTGCCCGCGATCAGCATATCTGCACGGTATCCAGACCGTATCCCGAACCCGCTGCAGAAAGATTCTTCAATGGGCCCTTTCTGGGCACAGTGGGGGATGGGAAGATGCTGGACACGACGTTGACGCAGGGTGATGCAGGGCAACGCAGGAGAACGAGAGAAAAGTTCTGCAAGAGGGACGCAGTCATGCTCCATGAAAGCTCCATGGCCGCCCTATGGCCCGTTCCCCGAGCACGCTTCTCTGTTGACAGACATGCCGATATGGGGCCAGCGAACCCGTATCGGTTCAAGTACCACGTATCTCACTTGCACGAAGGTTTCCGTTCAGGCGTGGAGCCGGATGCACGCAAGTTGAATGGGGTCGCAACTTTCGAATTGGACACGTCGTATGCGGGTATGATGGGGGTGTGGGAGGGGAGGAGGATGCGAGGACGAGAGTGAGGGAGGGGAAGGGGAATAGTGATAGGAAGCTATGGAGAGGTAAGATTACCTACCACCTGGGGCGGAAACTGAGCTCTGTCGCCCGTCACCTCCAAAAGACAATGTGAGGGCCGATTGCCATGCAAAGAAAACACCGGGAAGGTGGCCCGCCGGGAAGGTGCGACCTACGTTGCGTTGCTCTCGTTGCATTGGGGTTTTTGAGAGCTGGTTGTCCGCACCTCCCCGCAGAATGCGAAACGATAGGGCCGAAATCGAAAAAAGTGTAGAAAGTGCGAGAGTCGACAAATGCAGCTTCTATCAGCTTTCAGTGAAAAACAGGGAAGGAAGCAGGCCGCAGTTGCCTTCCTGGGTTACGCTTGTGATATGGAGATGCAGCAGGCTGCAGCTTGTGCAGCAAGACTTGACGCAACTGGCAGCTACGAACGACTACGGAGTAGAACGACGAGAACGACAAAAAAGACAGCGACACTGATAGGACACAGCCGATGCTCCGCACGACTTGGGGAAGGACGAGCTGGCCGTGCCTGCCCGCGCAATCCCAGGATTCTGTCACGGGCGGGGCCGCAAGAGGCGGTTGCAGGAAGGAAGCAACAAAAAGGTACAACAGGTACGAGGTACGTTGCTCCTTCGTTCCTGCCTGCGCCCTTTTTGGACATCCAGGAACGCCAGGAACGCACCTGCTTCTGCAAGTGTGCAAGATGTTATCTCAAGGTCTCTGCAAACTGGTCGCTCCTTCTTCACCCGTCAGATCAAACAAAGCCCGCAAACTCGAACTCGTCCCTTCCTCGTAAGGCATTGCAGCCACACTATTTCCCAATCCGGCCGCATCCTGCCGTCGTATTTTCTCATTTTTCTGCATGCAACCCATCTTCCTTCTCGCTCTCTCTTTTTCGCGCTTCTCAGTCTCCGTCTTGTTCTTGTTCACTTTCACTTTGCAATTCACACCCACCCACCCCATCTCCCCTCTTTTCGACGTGCTCCATCTATCGAATGATGCGTCTCCTCTTTCTGCAGTCCATCTGCTCTCCATTTCGCGCGCAATTGACACCTTGCCCGTTGGTGTTGTTGGGCGGCGTCGAACTTGGTCGCTTCATCAAAGTGGATGGCGTTTTTAGCCAGAGGGCGCCGCCTCCAATTGCGAACGGGTTACGCCCACGCAGAAAGGAGATAATAAAGTATGTCGTACCAGCACGCATACACCCGGGCCCAGCAGCCACTGGGAGCGCACACACAAAATGAGCGTCCCGTTGTCTCTAACGGCGTGGTGCCTGGCGACGGTGTCGGCACCATCCACAGGAGGGTGTGCCGGACTGCCCCAAATGCACACGTCCTTTGCCTCACATGGTTTGACGAATCTACGACGTACACGCGGATGAGAAGAGCCCAAGGACAGTGCTGCAAAGGGCCGACTTGTCTTCGCACGGAGACGCTCTCTCTGTCTCTCACCCCTGACCTTCTTTTCTCTTTGATTCTTTCCTCCTCCCTCTTGCTCCTTGTGAGAACCCCCTGCTCGGTCCCTGGCTGTTTTTCTCTCGTCGCCGGCGTTCCTGGCTGGCTTTCCGCTGCTCCTTTGCACTGGGATACGGCGGCCATCCCCAACACGGAAATCAGGATTGCAGCTAACGCGACACCAGCCAGCACTATCCTCCCTCTGGCGTAGCCTTTCCCCAGTTTTCTACAAGTAGAGCTCTGGCAGGGGGCCCATTGTCTAACGTGCTGCAACGCTGGGTGGGGGACGGGAAAGAAGACAGGAGCTGTTTCCACCTTGTCGCTGTTGTCACGCTTTTCGCTGCCTGCCTTGCTCTTCACCTCCCCCTTCTCGCGTCGCTCCGGTGTTATGTTGGTGCTGTTGGCGCTAACCGCTGTTGGCAGCAGCCCCAGAAGCGCACTTCTTCACGCGAAAGCTCGTCCCCATTAAGTCTCACCAGCGGCCTGTGGATGCCCACCACACGGAAGAACTCTACTGCCCAGGCTGGTGGCCCGCCTCTTCCCCTTTCTTCATCGGCCCCTGCTTCTCCCTCGCGGCCTCGCTCTTGCACCTGGGACTTTATTTGGCTGTGATTTTGGTTTCTTTTGTCAACCAGTGCCGTCGCACCAGGGAGGGAACAAGACCCCTTCTTTCCCCAAGGCTGGCGTGTCCTCGCTTCGGTTCTGCCTCCTCACATCGTCTCTCCGTCCCCTTGCCATCGTCTCCCTCTTCAATGACTGTGGCCCTCCTCTCCTCACCTCTTCCTCATGTTCGCTTCCCCATGTTCGCTTCCCCTCATCGCGGACTTTTTATGCCGCGGTTGTCCCCCCGGCGGTCCTTCGGCCCATCATTGCATCTGCCCTTTCTTCCCCTCATGTGTCTGTCGTTGAAAAAAGATCTGTTGCTCGCATGTGTTGATGTCTGCCAGCACCGTTGAGCCGGGTTTCTGTTGGTCTTTTTATGCTTTCCCCCTCGCATGCTTGTATGGGCGACTATTGTAAGCGGCATCTCCACCATCGCATTTTCGTTGTTTTTATGCCCAAAATGTAAAGATATCTTGCACAGTGCTGGTATCATTTCGTTTCTGTATGTTTCTCACCCCTTCACCCGTCTTCGTTCCCGGCCCACAGACCAACTGGAGAAGCAGCGCACGTCCAGTCCAACCTCTGGATTTGACCACTTGAGGGCTCGACACGGTTCAACAGACAGCAAGACGATCCACAGAACGCGACCTTGCAGAAACCCTGGACCTGGCAAGGAACACAGGGAATAGAAAAAAGAGAGAAAAAGAAAGAAAAGAAAAAGACAAAAAGGGCCAAGGAGTGAGAAACCCGGCCCACATTTGGCGTTGCTCCGTCTTAACATCCACCCCCCTCCCCCGTCTCTCCCCTTCCTCCTATTTTGAAGACACCCCCCAAGCCACCGCCTGCCTGGGCCACCACCACCACTCCGCAAACCGTTTTCTGTACCACCTATTTACGGAGTAGTCTTGTCACCCAGGTGGACTCTTTTTTTTTTTAACCCAAAAGCGGCCCTACTCCCTCGTCGTCGAGCTTGCTTCCCGTATTATTATTCTTTTCCTTTTCTCTCTCATTCCTCATTCTCAACATTGCATGTTTACACGTCGACCTTGTTGTATAGTCACTCTTTAAGTTTTGTTGCTGTTGCTTCAGTCACTCTCTATATATACATGCCAACGATATCACAACTACCCTCGCGGACATCGTCATCCCTCTTTCTCTCCTTCACCACTACGACAACAACACAATTTAGACGACGACACACGGCGACGACGACGTCCGAATAAGCACCGCCGGTCCCAGATGCAGCAGCGTCACCTTTGAAATTTCAACGACAAGCAGCACATACTCAGACAGCCATGCCTTCTTCCGTCCACCGTTCAGGCAGCATCTCGGAGCTGCTGGAGCCCGCTATGGAAGGCCCTCCATCACCGGAGACTCTTCGGGCCATCAGCAACCAGATGCGGTTGGCCTCGACCGTCGACAAGCACCAGAGCCAGCAGAGCCAGCAGAGCCACCAAAGTCACCACAGCCGCCAAAGCCACCAGACCACCTCCTCTGGATCCTCGTCGCTGCGGTCATTGACCTCGGTAGAACGACCCTCGTGGGACAAGGCCTTTGACAATACCGCCAGCCTCTCCCGCAAGTCCTCTGGCCGGTCAACAAGCAGCACAGCGCCCCGCGACCGCCACGAGAGCGTGCAGATTTTTGGCAAGAACATATTTGGCAAGCGTGGCAGATTACGGCGCGAGAGCAGTGCGCAGAGCTCGTCCAACAGCTCGCTCTATTCAGCCGAGACACCCTTCGAGAAAGGTGTTGCCATGTCTTCGCCGCCCCCACCGCCCATGCCACCGACATCAGCACACGGCCCGCCCACCAGCGGCTCCAAGGAGCCTCTGATTCCCTCGTTCTTCAGCCGCCGGCGAGCAGCCAGCAAGTCGGGCCCGCCCAGCGAGGACCTGGATGGACGCCGCCGCCTGCAGATCTCGGGACCGTATAACTTCCAGCACTTGACGCACACGCATAAGGAGCAGCTCCCCAACCTGCAGAGAGGGAGCCGCGTTGCCCTGCAGTCCGAATTTGTCTCGGCCCAGTCCGCCTCGGCGCCCGTTGACGGCAACTTGCTTGGCATCCAGGCCGAGAACCTGCACTTCCCCAACTTCTCTTCAGAAACCCTGCCCATCGACGAGGACGCCGTTCTTGCCACCGTTCCGCGGCGGTCGATTCTGCGGCCACACGCGTCGTCAGTCTCGTCGATCTACCCGCCGACGCGGCTCAATTACAGCAAGTCCCAGGACCAACTGCGGATCCCACCGCCTCGGCCACCACGGTCGCCAATCGAGGCGTCGTCCTTTTCCCCCCCCATCCCGCCTCCCCGATTCTCTAGCCGGACATCTCTTCGCCCTGGTGATCTGGACTCGATGACGACTAGCCCTCCTCGGATGGAGCGCCCGCGCACCAGTGGCGGCTTCCGCCAACCGACACCCTCAGCTTATTCGTCTCTGGACATGCCGCGCCCGCCTCTGATGCACGCGCACTCCTACTCTGCAGACATGAACGTGCCATCGTTTGTGGACACGCGCCGCTTCTCGCAGATGCCGGACGTGTTCATTCCTCCCACAGCCGCATCTGCTGCGACTTCGCCATCGGCAACGCCCGACGACTCGAACTGGCCCCTGGTCGCACCGGCAGCGGCTTCAACGACTACGTTTGATATTCTCCCCGGTGTCCCGGAGGAGGAGGAACAGGTGTACAACCCGCGCAACAGCGTGCGCAAGTCGCGCATGAGCGTGGCCAGTAACGCGTCCTCGCTGCGCAAGAGTCACTCGCTGCCGCTTCTGCAGCAGTTCCCTCAGCCGCAGTCGTCTACTGCTCAACGCCCACCGAGCGCGGCGTCCGACACCCTGGGCCGCTTCGACCTCATGGCGGCGCAGCGGTCGATGCGCGATGTCGTCTACGCGGACGACGACGACGCCGACTCGCTGGCCAAGGCCAACTGGGAGGACGACATCGACTACTGCTACGAGCACGAGATTGAGGCCGACTGCGAGTACGCATGGGACCGTCCCTCGATGGACCTGTCCCGCGAGGACGCCCTGTCGAGCGTGGCCGTCCACGAGGACAACACGGGCGGACACTCGGTCATCCGCACATCCAAGATGGCCATGGCCCACGTTTCGCCGCAACTGCTGAGCCCCGGCTGCTTCGACATGCCGGCCCTCAGCCCGGCCAGCCAGACCTCGATGACCTCCATTAACGAGGCCATGACGCCCACGACGCTGGCCATGCGCCGACCGCCCGGCCTGACCATCCAAACGGGCGTGGCCGAGGAGGACGAGTTGCGGCCGATGCACCGGTTCTTCCACGGCCGCAGCGGCTCGCGGGGCTCGCGCGCGTCGAGTTTCAAGGAGTCGCACGGCTTCAACCTGTCGCCGAGCCTGTTCATCCCGGGCAACGAAAACTACGAGCAGTTCCGCCCGCCTGTCCGCGGCGCGCCCGTCGGCTTTGCCATCGGCGCCGACGAGGAGGACGAGTTCCCGACGTACGTGGAGTCGACAATGTCCATGGACAAGTCGATGCTCTTCATCCCGGCGCGCACGAGCGCGTCGACGACGGCGAGCCGCGAGTCGCGGGACTCGGTTCTGTCGGACCGGCACATTTCGGCAAACTCCACGGCCACGGACCTGACGCGCCTGACTATGAGCACTGCGTCGATCGAGGACCTCATGTACAAGAAGGACCTCGAGGTTCCTCAGATTTGAAAACACAAAACCAAAACCAAAATCCAAACCGTCCCTTGATGGGACCAGGGACGATGGGACCGATTGCGCCAGCCGCCATCTTTCTTCCCTACGCACCTGTCTTCTTTTTACTTTCCGTATTGTCGAGCTCTTTCCTGTCTGACTGTACAAGCCACTCCTTCCACACAACCAAAAACCACATTCTTTTACTTTCCTTGAACTTTCCTTGATACCTCTTTGCTTTTTTCTTTTTGTCACAATTTTCTTTTGTCTTCTGGGGGTTTCTTCATGACTTTGCTTCCCTTGGGTAGGCTTGCCCGCGAAAGCAATTTGTCTGCATCACACTCGGTTTTTTCTTCGTCTCTGTCTTTTCCGTTTCTTCCTTTTCTGTTTATAGATATTTTAGAGTCGCCATACCATCATCACGGTATATTCTGGCGAATATGACGTTTCACGACCCCCCTTGTTGTTTCCAACACAAACAAAAACCAAACCAACTATCAACACCATATTTTGCAACAATTTGATTTTTCTTCCTTCTATGTATACAACCAAAAATCTGGGGTGCACTATTTCTATGTTTCTTTCTCTTGTTTTCTTTGGAGTGATGGGAGGGCGAAAGTACAAAAAAATCCTTACATTGCAGCTTTAAGAACAATTAAAAATCAAGTTTTCAAATATCAAAATACTATTGCATGCAACAACGATTCTCTGCGTGAACAATACAGTACTGTGGTATGCAACCTTTAAAAAACTATGCTGGGCGGATCGTTAGCCGCAGAACATTTGTCACGCGGCGTGGTTACAGTGAGAAAAGAGGAGAAAGAGGGAGCGTGGGCGGGAGCGGCCTACGGGCGGTGCCGAGAGATGCAAAATGAAAATGGACAAACGACGTCAGGAGGGGGCAAATGCAAAGAAGGAGAATAGTGAGAGAGGGAGTAGTGTGTGTACGACGTTGCTGAGCTTTTGATTCGCCCGTTAAGACCATCGCGACAGACTGGCTGCATCCAATGAAAGCGCCCAGAGCTGCTTTCTGTAGTTTGTGGCCTTGGGCTGATGCTTAAGCGAGACGAGTGCCAAAAAAGAAAAAGCAGAAATGAAAAATGATGAGAGAATACGTGGATTGAACAAAAAATAGATAGAGGAAACAAAAACGACAATCGCAATTTACATCTTTCCCAAGGCAGCTGAAGAGGAAGCGAGTGCCCTTTACCAACCAAAGAAAAGAAAAAAAAAAGAAAAAGGGGGCACGCACAGAGTACCGCCATAGGCAAACAACGAAGGAGACGGCCTGGCAAAGCTGAACACTCTAGTTGTCTTTTTATGCTCGTTTTCCTTTTCCTATACGATGTAAGATTTTTTTGTCTTTTTTTTGTCTTTTTGTTCCTCTTGTTCTTTCCACTGTTCTCTCTATCTACGACGTACATGCGCAGGCCGTGCGTCATTGGGAAAAGAAGTTTGCCGCTCCCACGATTCAACCAGACTGGGCTGGGCCTAGGTCTAGGCCCCAGGGTCTAGGCCAGGCAGGCGCCGACCCACACCTCGTGATTTCTTGGGTCGTCGCGTGTTTTCTTGTCTCTTTTTCTTTTCTTTTTCTGGGGTCACCTTTCTGCTCTCTATATGTTTCCCCACGCCACTTTTGCAGACTTTTGCAGCCTCACTTTTGCATCCTGACATTACTCCCTTGAACGTTCCTCGCGTCTTCTTGCCTTCATTCTTCTCGCATCTTCTTGTGCATTCGTGTGCTTTCCATTTCTAGTCTTTTGCTCGAATTGCGCAGCAGGTCTGTCTCCCCTCGCCAACGTCTTATACCGAATTCGTACGATGGCTTAATTGTACTCTAGACAGCTCCCCTGACACCCTAGGCGCAACGTTACTGGGCTATAGTGTTTCTTGGGGAAGCACAAAAACGCCAAGCCAGACAGACATCAAGCCAGACAAGACGCACAACAGAATCACCCCAATGACTTGCGTCGCAGCAGCTCAAAAACCCGTGAGATCGTTGTCTTTTTGCCCCTCCCCCCGTGGTATCTTCCCCCCTTTCCCCTTTTCAGCCCTACTCCGTGTATTTGCGTTCGCTCATCCTTTCTTCATGTGGCGTACTCCGTAATGGTCGATATCTCCTCTTTTTTGGGGATGGGATGTACCTGCAAAATAGCGCTTCATCTCGAACCATGGTGGCGGGATCACTCTATTTTCCCCACACCCTCTTTTGTATTTTGTCTTTTGTCTTTTATGTCGTATCTGTTCTTAACTTAGCTCTTATTAGGATGTCCATCATCCTGACTTTGAAGATGACGCTCTCCTCCAAAAAGGGGGCGCAAAAGTCGCTTATAAGTTCAGCTCGTGGGGTTCTTGGCTTGCGTTCCTCTCCCCTTTTTGTGCCATGTTCGAATGTTTGTTTTGTTTTACACGCTCGCCTTCCGGGATGGCAGGTGGCCTTACGTGAAGAATTATAATAATAATAATAATAAAAGGAGAAAAGGCTAGAATGCTAGGTCGTACGATGCACCACTGCATAAGGAATACAGTACGAGGGTACGAGTACCGATTAGAGATGTGCGCTTGGCTCTTTGTTTGAGAGGCTGGTTCTTCATGGGTTCCCTTTACTTTTACTCGAATGGGAGCACGCAGGTGCGAGGTGCGCGTGTAGAGAACGCAGTATGGTCTATGGCTGCTTGCGTAGCATAGGAATAAGGATGGATATGCGTCGTAAAAGAAGGGCGGCTTTCGATCCTATTCGCCCATTTGTGAGCCCTGCAAATAATCAATAGGAATGAAAAGGACTCAAAAGAGGTGATTCCACAACCAGGAGGGGGGGCTGAGGTGCCATTGTATGGCTTTTTTTTTTTTTTTTTTTTTTTTTTTTTTTTAAAAAATTTTGAAAAATTGTGGTTTTTTTAACCCCAAAAAAAAAAATTATAATTAATAAAAAAAAAAAAAAACACAAAAAAAAAAAAACCCAAAATAATAAACAC
>WOUA01000008.1:666270-850007 GCA_021397985.1 Sporothrix dimorphospora | reverse complement strand
AAAATAAATACGAAATAAAACTCATCAAAACCGGTTTATACCCAACCCGGGGGGGGGGGGGTGGGGTTTTTTTTTTGGTTTTTTTTTTTTTTTTTTTTTTTTTTTTTTTTTCAAAAGATGAGCTCAAGTCTGGGTTATTTCCCCCCTTCCATTATAATGTACAGTATGAAGAGACATGCAAAGCCAAAACGAACACAACCGATATGAATGTACGACGTACATGTGCGCAGAGTGCAGGAGGAAATAGTTTGTGTGTTAGTGACGCGTTCAACGGACAATAGATAAAAGGATGCCAGGAATAGCTCGTGTAAACGAAAAAAAAAACCCTTTACGCGTATCAAGCACCACACCGCCCCTGCATCAACTGTCAGGAAAGAGATGAACCAAATAGGATAACACTTACGACGTATTGGTACACTCCTTATTTTGGCCCCCACCTTCTGTTTCCAACATGGGCACCTACACCCAAAGAAGGAAACATAAATGACCTGAGCAGAAGACAACCCATCCAGGCCAAGTTGGATTCCAGCCCAGCAAAGCCCAGATATCACAAAATATCTATCTTCTCCTTACTCCTTTCTTAACCCTTCCCCCTCGCCATCCGTCCAAAATGCCCGGGTCGGCCGAAAGACTCCGTCGTCGTCATTCGTCCACCCCCATTTCCGAGAGGCTGGAAAATATAAATAAAATATAAATAAAATAAACAGAATGAGACCCTATAAAGCTGAAGGGGAGGATCCCATACCAACAGAATGCAGGCACACGGAGACGAGTGGCCTCGGTTTTGTTTTAGGAAAGAAAGAAAAAGGAGATGTCTAACATTCACACAAGCGGCAGGCAATTGCAAGCCCCGTATTGGATGAGCAACATATAAGCAATGTGCATCTTTCCCTCTTTAGTGCTTCTCACACTGCAGGTCTCTCCTTTGAAGGCGCATATAAGCGAGAAGATGCCGAATCTGGACGTCGTATATGCGGCGGCCTCCAGGGCCACCTCTCTCTCTCTGGGACCAGTAAAATCGCTAGATCTCAGTGAGATGGCGATCTGGTAGGTAGAAAAATTAAAAAGTACTTTGCAGTTCAAGGAAAGAATAGGCGGGTACCCTCTCAGGCTCTCCCCCATCGACACCCTTATTGATTAAAGACAAAGCAGATAGAACTGATTCCGTCATACTGTGCGTAAAATGTGACTGGCTGTTGGAAGATAAAGTGGCATTGAAAATGAAAGAAAAAAGAAAAGAAATAACGCCTCTCAAGGCTGGCCCAAGCCAACATTCACAAAAAGAAATAACGGCAAAGGAGGTACATTGTCTTTGCACCTTTTACCTATGCACTTTCCTCTCCCGTCCCCCATCTTCCCTTGAAGGATCACCCGCCTTTTTCGTCGTCTCTAGCGGGAGCTTAACTTTTCTCAGGGGCGTGATCAACATGGCCAAGGCTATGATCACCAAAGGAAACTGCAAGGACTGCTTGCCTACTATTGGTAGGAGAAGAAAAATGCAAACCACAGCTTTCATTTTTGCCCAACCAGGTCCCTTGGATGGTTAACTAGTCTCTGATTTTTGTTCGTGTTCGTGTTCATGTTTAAGGTCCGAATCGGTTGCAGGGCAGAGGCCAAAGGAGCAGAAGCAGCGAGATTATGCAGGAGAATGGAGTCCTCCGCCCACCCTCCTTTACCCTCTTTCACCATTCATTCTTTTGCCCCCCTCGACTCTTGCCGCACTAGGCGCCATAACACTCTCTTTGATTTCATCCATATCTCCTTCTCGACCTCCAGGAAAGTCGTTGTGTACGGACAACAGACCTTGTGAAGGACGTAGCACGCAACGGATGAGATCAAGAGCACAAAGCAAAGCAAGCCCTGGCCAAAGCACACTTGTACCTGTACCACTAGGCCCGGTCCCTGTGTGAAAGAAGCATGGCTAGTGAAAGACGAGACGAGATCGAAAGGTGCTGCAGAAAGGGAACCGGGAGCGAGGTCAAAGGAAAGGCTCTTTTATCTTCCTCGTACTTCTCTACCACACCAACACATTCGAGCTCACGGCATCCCTTTGGTAATGATCTTCAGGCTCGCTCTCATAGATACCGTAGCCGCCACACCCTTCCTTCCCTAACCCTCACTTGCGCGCCAATACATGTACCGAATACATAACGGGCGCGCGCGCTTGTATCTTGGAACAAAGGACGAGGATAGGGCAGGTCATGAGGTCACGCAGAAAATGAGGGGACGATCAAGGATCCATGGCAACAAGGTGTGCCCGAGAGAGAAGCCGCATTCGGAGCTGAGATGGAAAAGGATATAACGCACGACGTGGGCATGTTGGCAAAGATGGGAAATGTCAGTGGCGAAATTAGGGTACCAGCAGCAAGATGGGGGGCACACTTGGTGGAAGAAAGGAGGGAGGGAGCGGAGGAGGGAATGATCCTCGTCATATTGCAGAAATAACGAAACATGACAGCACGAGAAGAAGGGGGGACGGTCAAGGTCGCCTTTCCCACAGCATATTATTATGACTTGCTTCCCGAACCCCGCTGCCACTGGTCCTAGGACGAAAGCACCGTGTTTCTCTTGGCCCCCCCTTGTTCCATGCGCACGAAAATTAGATAAAAGATCATGATCACGGCCCCACAGTCTAGATTGGAGCACGTCGTAAAGTAATAGCAGACCAATCCATACCACAGTGTACATAGGAATGAACGGAACAGGGATAAAAAACATAAACGGTGTAGTATTCGGTCTCTTAACTAAAAGATTCTTGGGTGACAAGGCGACGAAGGTAAAGATGGTGGCCGATGAATGAGTGAAGGATTTACTCTGTAAAGCCGGCACCAAAACTTGTGCTGTTGGCTGGGCTAGGGGAAGCAACGGGCGGAGGAGAATAAAATGGGAACTCAAGTATTGCATCGCCATCTGCATGCTGCATGTTGCACGCCACGAAGTAATCCCCTGTTCAGGCTTGTAAATATGAGAAAGGAAGAAACAAAGAGATGAGACAGAAAAGACTTGGAGCTCGTCAAGTGCAGTGGATAGAATCTGTGCCCATAGTCTAGTCACGCAAACTCCTTGTCGCAGGCAGTCGGCGAGATCAGGACCGGCTCTGGCTTCATGTCCGTCCCTTCCCCTTCGAGAATTATAAAAAAAAAGGTTGCCGTCTCGCGTAACTGTGGCGAGAAACTGCAGGTCGAGCTACTGGCACAAAATCTAAGCGAACCAAATGTCAATATTTGGTCCGGTGAAAAACAAAAGGAAACATGGGAAACAGAAGAAGAAAAGAGAGAGCGAAGATCGAAGAAGGCAAACCTGACTATTACGACACATTTGCTCTGAAAAGAGAGAGTGCATGCACCGAGTTGCATACCGCCTTTGAGCCACCCCTAAAGGGCCACCTGCAGCCGTAGTTGCTCGTGTATGTCGGTGTGTGTGGATGTGTGTGGGCGCGCCGCAGGACAGGAGATTTTCACAGGAGATTTTCAAGGAGATTTTCACAGAAATTAGGGAACATGTCCCGGTATTGTTGAGAGACTCTGAAAGGGGGGACATCGAGCCAACCTTGGTGGACACCCGTCCCCTCCCCACGCTGCCCACAGTTTCTTTCTTTGCGCATGTATGCGAGAGTGTGTGAGTTTGTGACCAGATGCAGAGTTTGGTGGGAGTGACGAGTCTTGAGGGTGGTAGGCTGATCGAGGAACGCGAGCTGCCGCGGCACAGGTTCGAAATAAACGGCACTGCCAAGTATCCATCCAATGGCACTCAGTAAACGTTGTCAACCATTCTCTGGTCATATATCATTTACCCAAAGGTTCCTTTCGTACCTATTGTTCATTATCTTTGTTCTTCTCTTCCCTCGAAGCGTGTGCGCTGGTCAGAGCCTGGGACTGCGAGAAAAGCAGACCGCCCAGTTCTTGATTCAAACGTGTTATTATTCAAGACAAAGCCGGTCTTCGGGTCTTCTTTTCGGCGTCGTTTGGTCAGAGTGTTCTTTTGTTTTTGACCGTAGTGCTCTTTCTATTCATGCAGAGAAGAGGGTTTCATCCCTTGAAAAAAGTGCCGGCAACTCTTGGATCGGCCGCGAGCCCAAACTGCTTCGAGGTAAGTCATTGGTATGTTAAGCGGAATTAAAGGAAGTTTGTAATTAGAAGGGTGAAAGTGAAAGTGAAAGTGAAGGGGAAATGGAAAGGGCAGCGGCAACGACAGCACACCGGCGTTGAATGTATCCACACACCCCTGTTGCTCCAAGGCAGTCCAGAGCTATATCAAAGTCCAGTCGAACTTTGCTTCTGGGTATTTCTCTCTCCTCTGTCGTTTTTATTCCAACAAAGAACACAAGCTTTCGCTCAAACCAAGGACCACCTGATGCCCAGATCACGAGAATAAACACCTGCGATGCGCTGCACTGCCCCAAGAGCCGGTCACAAGATCATTGACGAAAGCAACAAGCAAATCAAAAGCCCGGCTGTTGCTCTTTTGTGAACTATCACTGGCTTTTCTGGAGGATCCCCAATAATTCAGCATCACGAAATCAACATTTCGCTTCTCATCAGCGTCGTTCTTCTGAACAGATGCTGCGCAAAAAGCACGAGCTTTTTCAAAAGAGTCAGCAGTCAACTAATGCTCCCCACTAGGTAAACAAGAGTTATTTTGCTAAAGAGCAAAAGAGGAAAAGAGGATCGAACAAAAGCCCAGCATCCATTCGCTCTCTCGCGCCCATGTCGTCTAGGACCTTTGTCCAAACATCCCGCAGCCTAGGCGAGCTGTGAATGTGTGGGGTGACAAGCTCCAAGCGACAGGGTATTATGGTGGGGAGATTAACGATCTAGTGTACTGCCCTGCATTGAGATCTAAAGCGACCAGTTAAGTGGTACGACAATAATCGACTCGCGAACAAAAGGCTCGCCCTGGCCTCGGGACAAAAAGGAATAAAAAAGCATCAAAAAATAAAGAGAAGAGACGAGAATATTCGATCGCAGTGAGAAGGGGGAGCGGAAACTGGGCGGACTCGGCCAGCCCCATCACAAAATCTCCCGAAACAGCACTTGGAGTTCGACGCCAATACCAGCTGTTGCCGGCGCACCCTTGCTCGTTTTTCAAGACTGCGATCCGGAAGCTGCCCTACCTCTCATTGGAACTTCGGCCACGGCCCTTGCCCATGGGAGGGCACATGTGCAGGTGGCGATACACCCGTTTCTCGACCAGCCAGCTTGGCCTACCATGGATACATAAAAAGAGACGTAGGTAAGAGACAACAAAAGTCGAAAGATGAATGGTGAAAAGCAAAGGATCTCAACTGAAAGAAAACAACACAGGCCGTCGCAAACAAAATACTGAGCCGACTAGCTCCAGCGACGACTACCATGAACGACGAACAACAAAGCAATGCTCCCGAGCAATACTTTGCAACGATCGACGAGGTAAGCTGGGTCTTTCGCCAGAAGAGGATGATTTTGAAAACTAGAAAGCGTCAGCGAATGTCGCAAAAAAAAAATTCGAATTGACGGCCAACATGATACCAAACAGATACCAAACCCTCATGATGTGGCCATCGCGGCTGTCTCGGAGAATATTCATCAAGACATGTTCCCTCTCCCAGCATACATGCCACTGGGGACAGACGCCCGTTCCCAGGTCGAGTCTTTTTTTCATACCACAGACGCAGCGGCTCACCCAACGCCGTCCGATATGTCGACGTACGGCTTTCACCATCTGCCCGATTCGACATCGGCTGGCTATCAGACCAGTCACGACTGGCATCAAGCTGGACATCACATAATTTTTTCGAACCCTGCATCCACAGCAGGCCCGGGCGATGCTTCGTTGAGCAATTTGGACTATTTGCCTTATGGCGAACAGCACCAAGGAGTCCAAGGCGAAGCCTTTCCGTCATCCTTCGAACACGGATATGTCCCACAATCAAATTTGGCTCACGCGGCATCGTACACGTACGATTGGAATGCGCATGGTGCGCAGGCGTCAGAACACGACCTGGCGTCTTCCCACTCGGGGACGGGACACGAGAGCACACTGATATCTCCGATCGAAGCGAGAACTAGAGCAAGAACTCCCAGCTCTTTCACCTCAACAAGCAGTGGCGGACGCTACTCGTCAATGTATGCTGGAACAACAAATGTCAATCCGCAAGTGGTAGCCTCAATGGGCAGCGGGTCTGTCATTGCACCCGGCAGAACCCCGCGAGAGAGCACGGCCGCAAGCAAGAAAGGCAAAGCATGGCAGAAGCCATCCAACAGTCGTCGGTCAAGTGGCAAGGCTGGAGCCGCGCCAGCACCTCCAGCCTCAATATTCGCGAGTAGCTCTGGTGAGAGCAGCCTGTCGGGCGCTGGTCCAAGCTCAAGTCGGGGCTCGCGCTCATCAACGTCAAGTTACGTCACCCAACCGCCCACGGAGAGACTTGATGAAAAGAAGACTCGAGGCACGCATAATCTCGTCGAAAAACAGTATCGGAACCGACTGAATGCCCGCTTTGAGGATTTGATGAATGCTCTGCCACCGGAGAGCCTCCGGCCTCCAGCAAGCGGTCTTGGAGACAGAAGCGATGCAACAGCTGCCGCGGATGCTGCAGCGAGACGGGCGAGCAAGGCAGAAGTATTGGAACTGGCTCGGCAGCATATCCAGCAGCTGGAACAACAGAGAGATACTCTGGCACGTGAGCGAGATGAGCTCCTGGGTACCTCACAGAGGCTGCAAGAGATGCATGCTAGCCAGTCACCTGCTCATGGTCGAACAAGCGAGAGTGGAGCTGGCAATGACGACGAGGGCGAGGAGGAAGATGACGAACAATAAGGGCACGTGGTAAACTGGTAACGACCAGGTTCTAGCCACTGCTCGAGGATTTCGGCTCTCAAATTCCAGCTTTCGGTTGCGCACACGGCAAACTGAACAAGCGGCGTTGAAGGCCATTTTGGCTGGTTTTGTTGTTTTCCTGTTATTGGTATTGTCAAGCCGATCAAGTGGGGTTTCTAGTGCGAAAGGTTACTTTGAGAGAGGATAGGCGGAGAAAGGCGTTTGGTGATATGCTTTTTTTACATAGGGTTGGTTGAGAGCCAGGGTGAAGGGTATCCTTGTTTCTCCCACCGATGCGGAAATGGATCGCAAGGGTCTGCCGATCGACGTTTCGGGCCGCATGATGCGGCCAAAGCCTGGTTGTCGGCTTCTGTTATCATTTGTCAGTATTGGTTTTCTCTTTCTTGCAAGCGCTTGGAGAGCGGGATGCTCAAGGAAACAGGGCGAGAGGACAGCGCACATGGACGGCAGAGCCGTCGCTTTTAGATACCATGTGTGGTGGTATTCGGCGTGGCGTTCTCCAGCAAAACTTTGACACTTTGTGAAGGCCGACTCTGGTGACTTTAGAGCTTCAGGTGGGCTGGATGGGTTTCGGGGACAACGGAAACCTGGTAACATTTTCGAAGAAGAGATCGATGACATTTTTGCCAAAAAAAAAATTTGTTCTTTTTCTCCAGACATGCCATTTCGGACCGGAAAGGGGCATGATGCTGTGTTCGAGGAAGGAAGGCAACTAGTAGCTACAGATGGAAAGAACGATTCAGGTCTGGCAGGTGCGAAATACGGAATACACATTGGTTGGGCGCAATTTGTCCATCGTAGTTTCCTTTTTTTATTCTGCAATGCCTTGCAGTGGAAGGTGCATCCCGAACTGCAGCCGGATCCTGTCATTCCGTCCTGTCAAAAACAAGAAACATGGCCTATTTTGTTTGTTTTCCTGTCAACGAGGGAAGGAACGGTGCGCGCGCATACGACGAATGCAGGGAAATGATGGCGAATGGAATGAGAGTAAAAATTGCTTCTGTTTTTCTCGCAAACCCTCTGCCGTCTTTTGGGTCCCCATGCACCGGCGCTGCACACTCTGGCACAGTCATTAGGCACTCAAACACCAGCGATCACAGGCCAGCACAGGAGAGTGTAACATAGGCCACCAATGGCCGTTACCGGGAGATCGCCAGTGGAGACGGGAGACGACCCATCGTCTATTTATTTCCCCTTTCACCACCCTTCGAGTTCAAGCATGTCGAGACACGACGAAAAATCCAACTCCAAGTCTTCTGAGATGTTCTCCCTCGCCTTCTTTCTCAACCAGCTGAAAACTGCAGAGTTTGTCGGCAATCACTATCTCTTCCTCTGTCAGCCCCGGTCACGCTAGAAAGCTTCGTTTTAGCTTTTGTATGCCTGTAACCATCAGCCGCAGGCATTCAGAAAACGGCATCGTGGCCGGCGTATCTTTATGAGACGGTCCGGTTTCCAGACAACTGTTAAGCAAGTTGTGGGGAAGAAGACCCAGCTCGCAGACCACGTCGTTGCCAGCCGCGTGTCGCTCTTGGGCGCATTGTCTGCGCCGGCCGATATCCTCAAACCGACCAGCAGCGACCTCTCCAATGTATTGCTCTCACGGGGGTTCAAGCCTGCCGTTTCCATCGATAACTTCATACTGGGCGTCTGAACCGGTTTGTACGTGGGCGTGAATGCGAACATGATCATGTCTTCGATATCGATATATGCTGCGAATGGGATGGCTTTGCCGACTTGGGATAAATCTTTGATTAAGTGATGCAATTCGGACCACAAATGGAACCCAGTAAGAACCAGGGGTCGCGTAGGCTTGCCATCGGCGGTAGGACCGGCATAGTGGTTCTGGATGGAGAGGAACTTGACCGTTACGATCTCGATAAGCCCACCTTCGTGCACCCACTGTACCTCTCCGAATTGAAGAATGCCACGTCGAAGGCCATTGCCTCTTTTAATTGTATGCTTCCCTTTAACACGGAACGAATAAGTGTACAGGTAGTACTTTTCGGCAAAATCGTCGACATCAGAGGACGGCTTTTCGCCGCATGCTAGCTGACGGAACGCAGATGGCGGGAGAACAGAGATGGAAAGTTATGAGATGTCGGGAGCCCCTTCAATGTCCATGGCCACCAAGATGGCGTCATCGTCAACGCACTTTTAAAGCCCGACCGGATCCGTGATAAATGGAAATCGGAACCGCGGCCGAATGTAGTGTTTACCCTTTCTACGAAGGTTGATGTACATTTTAACGTTGATGTCCTTGACGAGACAGAGGGTAGAAAGAATAGGGTGCCGACGAAGACGAAATTTTGGCGATTTGTATTAAGAGTTGAATCGTGCGTCTGGTCGGCTTAACATGGCTGTCTCTATAGTTGGGCGAAGAAGAAAATCATTTAGGATGGAAATGAAGGTCTGCTCAGTTGGGTCCGCGGGGATCATATATTTATGCGCATCGAGGCCACCTGCCCTCCTGTCAGGACAGGGTTCGCTTTATAGTATACCACGTCGTGAACTTTGCTTCGTTCTGCCAACAGAAACGTGCCCTTTTTGGTAACTTTAATGTTGGAAAATAATGGCGACTTACGTGGCGGCCTTTGCAACTATTTAACGGCCAACAGCCAACCACGAAAACCCGGGGCTGAAGCGTGAGAAGCGAGAAAACAAATAGTGATGACATGGTCTGGGGCTAGTAAATACTAGCAATCCAGGTAAACGGAAAAGAAAAGAAAAAGAGCAAGTACAAACAAATAACAGGACAAAGCCAAGACCGAAACCGAAACTCCTGTTTCCTGAGAGGTATCAAACCCAGACAAATGATGAAGAAAAAACAGAAACGCAAAGAAGAGAAAAAGAGAAGGAAAAATGCAAAGAGCATCCATAAAACACCTCCCCATATATTACCCGTCGAACCCATTTTTTGTTGTGCCCATGATACCTTCTTCCGCCCACTTTTTTCGACCCCTCGAGAAAAAAGGCACAAAAATCAATACTGGCCGCCAGCACCCCACAGGCCTCGTATTCTCCGCGCCAGCCAGATGTCGCGGCGCATGATGGTGACTCGCCGCGCGTGGATGGCGCACAGGTTGGTGTCTTCAAAGAGGTGGACAAGGAAAGCCTCGGCGGCTTCTTGCAGGGCGAGGATGGCTTGTGACTGCCACCGCATGCCCTCGTCGATGGGGCGCACGCTCAGAGCAATTTCGCGGACCTGGATTGTTAGCAAGAGTCGCGCTCCGTCAGTCGGACAAAAGATAGGACCTACCACACGGGCGAATGGGAGCTTGAGCAGGAGAAGATCGGTGCTGCTCTGGTACTTGCGGATTTCGCGGAGTGCCAACGTACCGGGGCGGTAGCGCCGCTGTTTCCTTTGTGGGACGGGGTCGCCGGCTGTGTGTTGTGTTAGTGGTTGTTGCGCTTCATGTTGAGTTTGTGAGGTCCAGTTGTCGCTGTTACTTACGCTGCACATTGGACGTCCGCTTCGCCTTCTTCACGCCGCCTGTCGATGGTCGCCCTGGGGGGCGTTTGCCAGTCGCCGGAGCCGTTGTAGACCGTTTCGGAGCCATTGTGTGTTATGATATGAAGAGATCGATGCGAAATCGAGATTTGCGCACAAAGGATGTCGTTTGTTGAAGCGACTTTGTTGGTGCGCTTGGAGAGGGTGGAACTCGGTGGTCGGATCGACTTGTCGCGAATAACAGGGGAGAGGTTCAGAGGATCGTGAGAGAGTAAGATTGAAAATGAGCAAAGGAGGGAGAGTATGTCTGGCGAAGAGAGAGCGTGTGCGCAACCAGTTTGAAGCTCGAGGGGAGATAGCGGAAGGTCGTGTGAAAAATCAGCGCAAGAAGTTGAAACGTCGACTAAAAAGAAGGAGGACGATACGGAAGTGTCGAGATGCGTAGGCGGTTGAAAGGATTAAAAAGAGGTAAAAATAAAGGGAGGGTATTGAAATTTGTAGAATTAAATTTTGGATTTCTTTCTTGTTGACAACAGGGAAAAACGATGAAAGGGGGGCGATTCCCCTCGAGATTATACCGCGCCCGAAAGGGGGGGGGGGGGTGTTCAAAACGAAGGCGACGGTTGAAATCAAAGAAATTGAGGTGGCTGGCGATGGCCGCATTCTCCATAGCGCCCGTCGCGCGGCGGCAACGCGTTGGACTAAAACTAGCGCGTAAAGTGAAATAGAGAGATGACTAAGACGTGAAAGTGGAGACCAGCCACGCATTCGCATGAGCCACTAATGAGAGGGTGACTTTGCGGGGCCAGTGATGCGCGATAAGATAAGCAAGGCTGGCTCTTTTGCAGCGGCAGAAAAAAAAATTACGGGGCTCCCAAAAGCTTCAGCACTCTTCACTGACGACTTTCGTCTTACCATCCAACTTTGGAAGCAATTCGCACGCAACTTCGACACTCGAATCTCGAATCCTTTACTCATACCACACGACAGTCGATATGGGCGAAAAGCGACAGTACGGCGACTATGGCGAGCACGGCGACCGTGTGGCCAAGCGCTACAAGGAGACGGGCGGCGACAAGCCGCGATACCAGCAGCCGGGCTTCAAGAAGCACGCAAGGCGGCCCGAGTCGTCCAACTGGGCCAAGAAGCGCGCGCGCACAATCGAGCGGCGGCTGCGCAACCCGGACAACCTGCCGGCCAACGTGCAACGAGACCTGGAGTCGGAGCTGGCGGCACTGCAGCGGCAGGTCGAGGAGCGGCAAGACAAGCGGTTGCGCGCGCACATGATTGGCAAATACCACATGCTGCGGTTTTTTGGTGGGCGCACCCTCTGGTCCCTCTCTAATCCGCTTGAAATCTCCCATTAACTTTTGTAGAACGCAAAAAAGCAACACGGCGGCAGAAGCAGCTGCAGAAGCGACATGACACAACGGACGATGCGGCCGAAAAGGCCGAGCTCGAAGCAGACCTGCGCGTGGCCGATATTGACGTGCTGTACCCGCAATACTATCCGTTTCTCGAGGCGTACGTGAGCCTGTACCCGCAAAGCGGCAAGAGGGGTGAGGACGAGGAGGAGAAGGAGGAGAAGGAGGAGAAGGAGGACGACAAAAACACAGCCGAAAAGCAAAACGCAGCAGCACAGTTTGCCCGCGGGCCACGGCCGCCGATGTGGGAGGAGATCAAGACTACGTACGAGGCGGGCGGTCTGCGGGCGCTCCAGAAAATCCGGGATCGGCAACCTCCGAAAGAGGGCAAAAAGGACAAGGATGTCAAGGGTGGCAAGGGCAGCAAGGCAGAAACAGACGGAGACAGGCCGAGCAAAAAGTCGAAAGAATCCAAGAAGGTGGAAGACTCCGACAGCGACGACGGAGGTTTCTTCGAGGAGGAATGATGGATGTACGAGCAGATGGTTTTTGTTTCTTTTCTTGTTATATTTTATATTGCGTGGCACAAAGGCACTTTTATGAACAACGCCTACGGATGGACGTTGTCGTCTCCTTCGGGACATTGAAATTCATAGCATTGATTATTAAACTTAAATGAAGTACGTCGTAAGACGCCTCATATTGAGAAGAACATCGACTTTCAGTAAAACAGTGGACTCGTTTTCTCTCGCCATCCTCAACGCCAAAACGAATGGAATGCATAGTAAGCAGAGGAAAAATCTGCAAAAGAAAACAAATAAAAGTAGACGACAGGTTACAAGAACCGGTCGCTCGAGATGAAAAGTGGAAAGTGAAAAAAGAAAAAAAAAAAGTCAGAAAGAAAGAGTAACAGCAAAAGGTATAAAGAAGAGCAAACCAAACAGGATACAGGTGGACAAAAAGTACAAAAAAGTACCACAACAACCATAGCAAAACAAAGTGATAATAAAAAAGGAAAGAAAAGTAAAGGCCAAACAGTCCAAGCGCCTTAAAGCGACCACAATGAGAAAACAACAAAAAAATACACCCCTTTCTGGTTTCATCCTTCCTCCTTCACCTCCGCCGGGCCGACGACCGCACACCTTTACGATGTGGTGTCGTCGCACCGGCGGTACCCCGCCGCTTCGGCGTCGTCACCGTCAGGTTCTGCGAGCGCGTCGACGGCGTTGGTGCTGCTACTTCTTTGGCCTCTTCGGCCGCCGCCGTAATGGTATTGTCCTCAACGTCAAAGCCGAGTCCATTCAGCTCCTCGTCGTCCATGTCGGTCAGATCCTCGCTCAACAGGCGCACGGCGTCGCGGCCCGACGACCACTGCTCCTCGATGGCCGAGGTGCCCTCCAGCCCAAAGGCGCTGAGGTACCAGAGGACACCGCCGTCGTGGAGGGTGTCCACCGACGTCTGCGGCCGCTGGTTCTGGTTCTCCTGGCTGATGATGGCCACGTTGCCCGGCAGACTGCCGTTGTGCGACTGCGGCGGCGTCAGGGGCCCGTTGGCCGTCGTCAGGCCACCCGAAGGCACGGCACCAGCATCATCGACTTGTTTGCACGCGCCAACGCTGGGTTTGCTGAGGCTTTCGAGGGTGGCGGCGCCGCTAGCCAGCAGGCTCGACGAGCGCGGCGTTGTGATCTCGATGCTGATCGTCTTGTTCCGCATGGACGCCCGCGGTGTAGTAACCTGGGGCTCGCTGATGGGGTCGACGTCCATCTTGTCGGTCTCGTTTTCGTTTGCCGCGCCTTCGTCTCCTTCGTCCTTTGTAGTGCCGCCGTTGACCTGGGCAGGAGCCGACGATGCGACGACAATCTGGCCGCCACCACCGTTAGCACTGCCGTCGTCTTCGGGGCGGTCCATCATGATGGTGTCTTCAGCAGGTGCACTGCCGCCGGACGACCGCGCCCGGGCTGGTGACGACGCCGGTTGCAGCTCGACGCTCGCCTCCAGAAGCTGCTCGAGCTCTTTCTGCAGCGGCTCCAATGCGACACGCGTAATGTCAGCCTCAGCGCGGATGGCGGCCTCGAGCATGGGCTGGATCGCTTTGAGGATGCGCTTAGCAAGCCTCTTGCGGTCGCGTGCCTCAGTGAGAGCGGCCGTTCCGGTGAGTTTTGGAGTGGCCATAACAGCAGGCGGCGCTGTCGCAGGGACAACAGCCTCTTCGCCAGACGTAGCGGTATCGTTGGTTAGCTCAGCAGAAAAAGCCTCTCCGTCAGCAGGAGGCGTCGTCTTGTCGTTGTCGTGGAGGACTTCGTTGATCGTGCCGCGCACCACACTGGACAAGTCCTGAACGAAGGCTAGTGTGTTTGTGTAGAAGCGCTGGTTGAGCTTGGCCTGCAGGGACGCGAAGCCGGCCCGGAACACGTCCTTGTCTTTATCATAAAAGCTTGCCTTATCGACGACGGGGGCCAGCAGCTGGTGGATCGGGAAGTAGCAGGTGTCGACAAAATCCTGCTCGAGGTCGGCCACTGCGAGCTTCTCGCGCTCGCGCTCGACGACGTCGCCGGCGAGCGCGCGCAGCTGCTCGAGGTCCTGGATCAGGGCTTCGGCAAACTCGATACGGCGCTCGAGTCGCGCTTGGCCAGAAGCACCCATGGTGGCAAAGTTGCGGCGCGTGAGCTCCATGGACGTGAAGGTCTCCATCTGCAGCTGCAGACGTTTGAGGAGCGCGGCGCCCCTACGCGCTTCGCGCTTGAGCGTCCAGTAGCGGCAGGCCTCGGAGACGAACTCGCGGCGGCGGCGTAGCATGAAGCGCTGGAGGGCGGTCTCGACAATGTCAAAGACGGCTTGAGGTATGACGGGTGCGCCCGAGGGTAGGCGCCACATGGGTTTGGCCGTCTGTGCAACGGCCCCAGCGGCCCCCTTTCTCTTGTCACCGGTGCCTGACGCAGCGTCGTTGATGACGGTGTCCTCGCTCGAGTTGGCCGCCGCTGCTGCCGCTACTGCCGCTACTGCGGCACCCATGGCCGCCGTGATGCGCGCGCCCGTCATCTGCGACTCGTCGACGGGGTGTTCGACCAGGGCATGTGTGTTGGCGGCCATCTGCAGCGCAGACGCGCGGCTGTCGGCCCAGATGCGCCCACGCATGGTGCGCTTGTAGTGGCGCTTGGCTTCCCTAGTGGCCTGATGCACGTTGTTCTCCTTGGCGTAGTCGGGCGGGCAGTGGCGGTCGCAAAAGGCCTTGAGGATCATGCTGTTATCAAGAACGGCAAGGTTGCCCTGGCTGTTTTTCATCTTAAGGTACAGCCGCGCGCGCCGCGCACAGGTGACATGAAACGCCTGGTAGCACGCCTTGTTGCCGCACTGGATGCAGGCGCCCATCTTTTGGCGGCAGATGTAGCAGGTCAGGCGCCAGCGGGTCTTGGGCACCTTGTCGACGTCCATGACGGGCTCCATAAAGGTGGTGTTGCCCAGCGAGGTCTCGGGAATCCACATGGCACAGAGCATGTGGGCCCACTTGGAGGAGTTGGTCTGCTTGAAGGCGCCATCGGTGTTGGGGCAGAAGATACACGTAGGCACGCCACGGCCGATCAGTTGGCACTTCCGGCACAGCCACTGACCCTCCGGGATGAACGGCACGCCGTAGCAGTCCTGGTGGACGGCCAGGTCGCAGCCGTCGCAAAAGACAATGGCATTGGTGTTCTCGCAGTCGCCGTCGTCGCAGATGGCGCACTTGCTGTCCTGCTCCTCACCACCTTGCGTCTCGCCATTAACGGCCGCAGCGGATGAGGAGCGCGGACGGTGGGTCTGCGGGGGCTTGGGGTTGGGCTTGGGGATGCGTTTCTCGAGCGCATGCCACTCCTTTTCAATTTTCGTGATGGTGATCTCAAAGATCTCGCGCGTGATCGGCTCGACATTGGCGGCTTTGCGCTGGGCGTTGTACTTAACCAGCCACATGTCGTCTTGCTCGTCCATGTCGTACTCGACGCGACCCACGCCGCCGTTGCTGCCGGCGCCGCCGCCAGAGAGAACAAGGCTCACGCTGCTGCCGGGTACACCATAGGTGTTCGGCAGATATGATGACACGCTGCCGTTGCCTCCACTGGTGCTGCCGCCGTTGGTGCCACCTGCACTTGAGCTTGTTGAACCCGCACCAGCGCCTTTCTCTGCGGCAGCGTGGTGGTGGTACGCATCAATCTCCTCTTCGGCATTGGCGTCGCTCGCCTTGATCAGATAACGCTCGGGTCGGACGTAAATGTCGCTCTCCTGGTAGCCGACGTTCATCATGGACTTGTCGACGTAGCGGCCAAAGGTCTTACCCTCGAACAGCAGGATGCGGTCGGTTTTGCGATACGACGGTAGCTTGAGATCCAGCTTCTCCTTGGGCGTCTGGTTGTGAATCGGCAGCACCTTAGGCGTCTTGGGCGTCGCCGAGAGCCCATAGGACACGAGTCCGAGCCCAAGTCCATCACGTGGTGGCCGGCCAATTCTGCGGCGCAGTGGCGTTTCTGGAAGGCCGGGCGTGCCCGAAGGTGTGGCGGTAGCGGCCAGGTCTTGTTGTGACGCGTCTGTTGAGAATGACGTGGCAGCAGTGTTGGTGTCGCCATTCAGCAGGCTGCCGTTTGTATCTGTGGCGCCGCCGATCGTTGATGTTGTTGTTGTTGCTGTTGCACCGGCCTCGTGACCGGTCGTGGTTGTCGTCGTCGCACCATTCGCAAAAGGCGACACACCACTGAATGATAGACCCGCGGTGGGCGTGGCGGTGGCCGATTGGCGCGGTGCTGTGCCGTCCACCTCCTCGGAGCGGAAGACCATAAACGTCGTCTCAATGTCCAGATTTGGGTGGAACTCTTCCCACCCGCGTTCCTCGCGCGGCTTGTATCCTTCGCTCTGCACGACAGCCGCCGCGACAGCAGCTGCCGAGCTGAACTGCTCCTCATCGTCAGGTTCGTATCGGCTCACGGCGATTCGTGTTCGTGTGCTTCGCTCGCGTCGGGGCAGTATTGGTGATGAGGCGGCAGCCTTGGGTACGCGCACGGTCGGTGTCCGGCCAGACCGGCCTACTGAACTGCTGCCACCACCACCGCCGCCGCCTCCGCCTGTTGATGCTCGTGGGGCGCCGCGGACAACGTAAGTCACGACGCCGTCCTCGTCAACAAAGCGCCCGCCGCCGCCGGGTCCGCCTGGGATGTACTTGCGCCGCTTAGGCGGTGGCTCAGAGGACACGACCGCCATGCGGGCTGCTCGCGCTGCGTTGGTGGACCCGGGTGGGCGACCGCGGCGGCGGCCTGTCGACGTCCGTCGCGGTGTGGATGGCGCGGCCGCCATAGGGGATGGAGGGCGGTAATGGAGGGCGAACGTTCGAGGCTCCCTGGCGTGCGCACGCGTATATGTCGTGTTTGGTAAGGTTATTCGTGATAGAGGGTGGTTTGTTGATGGAGAGATAGTCCTGGGGTTGCGGTGAAGAGAGAGGGGAGAACCGCGTCTCAGGATAACGAGAGGGGATTTTCGACGCGCATCTGATTCGTAAGTGGGCGGCAAAGACGGCAAACGGTTAAAAATTGTCGAGAAAGCAGCGTCTTGACGTAGAGACGCGCAGGGTTGACAAAATGCAATGCGTCGCTCCTCGGATGCGGTGCCGCGCGTTGGTGATAAGGGTGCTTCGTGGTCGTCGTCGAGGGGGTAGAGGCAAAATGGCCACTCAACCACCAGATGTCCTCGGTGGAGGTTCACGTCGCGATGGGCGGCAAATGGAGCTATTCCTATTTTGGACTAGTGTTGTGTACTCTGTGTATCCACTTTTTGTCAGCCGCCAAACAAGGGGGGCGTCTTGTCACAAAATAAAGATAATCAAAGCTGGTAAAGCTGCAGGACGGAGCATGCTGCCACGCATCCCGCGCGAGTGCGCCGTTGTGCTTGCTCGAGGCGCTTATTTACTTTGAAGTATTTGGGCAAGCTAAATGTGAATTGATTTTGATGCGCTGAACATGCGCATGTGTGTTTGTGGAGGTGAAATGCTTTCCATATAGGAGATACACCCAACACCTCACTCAATGCTCTTCTACATACTTTTATTTTTCTGCCGAAGAAGATTGTGGCATCACAGTTCGCTCCTAGCAGAGCATTGGATCTTCATTGATCTAGAACGGATTTGGGGCACAAGAACCCAAATGATGTCATTTCGTCGGCGATTCCTCCTTCTTGGCGTTGCACCACTTGACCGACCACCAATTGCTGCACACGTCGCTGATAGCATTTTGCAGCAAGCGATCTCTACATCTCTACGGGGTAAGACGTACACAGCACTGTGTTTACATTTACGATTACTTGCGAACAATAAGGTAGTCGCTATAATTAACTTGGCGATTCAAAGGCATCGGCATGTATTGTGCATCTCCTCGATGCCATTTGTAAAGGACGACTCATGCCACAATTATGAACTATTTTACGATCTGGTGAAGCTCCGGTAGAATTTCAAATGAGCTCTTGCCGACGATGAAGAGGATCGATCGCCTTGTCTGATCGTGCCCAAGCGGATTTGGGGTGCGCTGGTAGCCGGAACGTCCCTTGTTACCAGCTGTTGGTTCTCTTTTCACGTTTAATCAATCGCATCCTTTACTTAACTTTCGATTTGCGACAAGCTCTTGCCGCTGCTTCTTTGCATAGCGGCCGATGCTCTGCCAGTCGAAGTCTTAGGCTGAGTATTCCCAAGTGAAAGAGCAAGAGGCCAATTGTTCAACTTTCCCTTCCGAACAGTGAAGCACTCGTGGCAAAAAGAAAACAGTCTTTCAGAAAATTGACACAACACGGACATAGCTCGGGCGATAAAAGCAATCATATTTATTTTACGCATGTGACCAAGTTCGAAAATGAGATGTTGAGAAAACAAACTGTGACACGAGCCTGTGGCGAAGACGCCGCCCCCCTCCTTGGCAGGCACAAGGGGGGGGAGCGAGCGGAGCGATCCGCTTTGTTGATGGAACTTGGGGAAGGACCCTGAAAACAAAAAAAACCAGCCCGGTGCTGTCGGGAAGGCTAACTAGGGTGGGCTTTCAACAGAGACTCCGACCGACCTTTGTCATCGCCCGTCTGGTAGTGGAGGAGGAGTTGTAGGAGCAGTCTTCCTATTTCTATTTCTACACTTTGTTGTTTTACCCAGCTACTCTCTCGGCGCCTTTTTTGCGACGCTATCGGCATCGGCCGAGGTGACACGCAGTGCTGTCCTTTCGATGGTGAGGTATACACATCGGCCAGGACCGAATTGAACGTCGCATCGGGAAAAGGCTCTATTACATTTCATTTGGACTTATTATACATGTACAACCGCAACAATGTTTGTCTACTTAGACCATCACGCCATAGTCGACACTCTGCTAAACAGCATTTTTGAACGAGTAGTTTGTAAGAATCAAAAGAATTTTACGAGTCAGTCAGGAGGACATATAATATGCACAGGCATTCATTTCAGCAGACTCTCAAGTGTTCAATCGATAATAAATGTGTGATCAGATTCCAAAGATAATCCAAGAAAACGCCCTTTCAAAAAGTCCAAAATGTTAAGAACAATCGCGCCCATTATAAGAAATATAATCCCTTTTGCCTGCAAAGGGCAGGTAAATACTAATAACCCAAAGCCCAAAGCATATAAAAAATAAAAAAAATGAGAACGAGGTATCAAGAAGAAAACCAAACAACAAGAAACTGGAAAAGCGACAAACAATGCGAGAGATGCATGGAAAGATGCGAGAAAAGAGCACAAAACAACAACACAGTGATGGACAAATGTCATCATCCATCACACGGTCAGCCTATCTGTTCTTTGCTGACAAGATCGACACTAAAAGAGTCGACGAAAAAAAGAATAATATGAACGCCCCCCATATTCTTTGTTGGAGGGTTCAGGGTATCAAAAGGGGGGTGGGGGTGGTTGCTGTCCGGCCAAATCATGGCCGGCGCAGATTAAAAATATGAAAAGTAAAACAAAGGAGTCTGTGACAGTCGATCGTAGCCGAACTGCTTTTCGTTCAAACGCCTATCCAAGCCAACGCCCAACACGCAATGCTTCCGAATCGAATTGGCAAAACATGTGCAAAACAGCCGGCGCGAGTAAAGATTTTACTTTGTGTAGATGTGGTGGTACCGGTGAGAGACAAGAAGATGTGATGATTGATATGAGGAGATGATGAGACGCGTCTCATGAGGATAGAGGACAACAGAAGGAGGCAGTGAAGCCCTCCGTTGATCCTTTACCCGAGCGTGCGGCCGGAATGGATGGCCTGCACGCTCGTCGGCCGCGGCGCGACGGGGCTGGGGTGAAGCGGCGACGTAGTGGCACTGCTAAAGGGGTTGTCGTGATATTGAGGCGGGTGGCGGACAGGATCCCAGGCCTCTTCGCTCAAGACGCTCAGGTAGCCCTCGCCGACCTGGTCCCGCAGGGCCTCGATCTTGCGTCGGTACAGCTCGCCGCCGACATCCCAATCCTGTGGCTCGTTCCACGGCACACTCTGCGAAGGCGAAGACGTGGTGTTCACCTTGGTCGGAGTGCGCGTGGGCGTAACGGGCGTCGCCCGGGCTTTGAGCACCGGCGGCTGCACCGATGGCGGTGATTGTGGTGGCAGTGGCGGCAGAGCTTGTGCCAGTCTTGCCGATGTAGGCGCGTCCATGTTGCCGTTGGTCAGTACTTGCACCTCGGCAACCGTAAACGTCGAGGTTGTATCGACAGGGAGTGGTGCGATGTTGCTCCGGGGTGCAGTTGGCTTCTCCTCGACAAATACAGGCACATGCACAGGCACGGGCGCCTCCTCTGCAGGAATTGTGGGGAGAGCTGGTAGAGGACGCAGGCTAGGCGTATCCTCGGGTGACCGCGACATGAGGTAGTTGTCATCGGCCGTTGGCAGATACGACATCTCGGGCACAACAGCCAACGGTGGCGGGACAGCCGCAGAAGTACGGTCAAACGACGTGTCCAGGGGCGACGGCATAGATGCAGGGGGGAGAATAGGTGCTGTCGTCGAAGACGGCAGTCGTGTAGTAGCGACGTTGTTGGTCGCCAGGTCGACGATCCGTCGCTTGGGTGCACGCTTGCGACGGCTGGCATTGGTGTTGCTCTCACTTGAGACAGCGCGCACCGTGGGCCGCTCTTTGCGCAAAACGGCGGGTTCGTGAGCTTCGCGGGCCTCACGGGCCTCGCGGGGTGCGTCGTAGACAATAGCGGGCTTGCTCACATCGACGGCGGGGATCGTGGGCACCGGCAGCGGCTTGATCACGGGGACCATGGGCGGCAGCGGCGCACGCTCTACGAGGTATTTCCGCTCCGAGTAGCTGGGACCGGTTGCATCGATAATAATGTCCTCGGTGAAGCCCGGCGTCTTGCGGAAGAGGTTGAAGATGGTGATGCGGTAGTCCTTGTGGGTACGCGTGAAGGGGTTGCCGCCCACCCAGACCTCGCGAATGTCGGGGATGCCCGTCAGGCGCGCCAGCTCCATGGGGTCAGTCAGGCCGTTGTCGCGGAGGTCGAGACGCTCCAGCGGGTACAGCTTCTCGATGCCGGCAATGGATCGCAGGCGGTTGGCCCGCAGGTTGAGCGCGCTGATCGCAGGCAGCGGGAAGTGAGCCAGCGAATGTAGCGAATCGATCATGCAGTGCGACAGGTTCAGCGCGCGAAGAGCGGTCAGGGTTGCCAGGCTGTCCGGGATCTGAGTGAAGAGGTTGTTGGACAGATCCAACGAGTGCAGGGTGTTGGACAGCGGGGACAGGCTGAACGCGGGGATCGAGGTGAGCGAGTTGTCCGTCAGACTCAGGTGCTTGAGGAAGCGCCACTTGGTGGCCGGGAGGACGCCGACGGTTAGCAGGTTGGACGTGCTTCCGCGACGGTTGTGCCAGGAGTCGGACAGGCTCGAGTGCGAGCTGCCCGAGCCGGAGCGGTGAACCTTGTGCGAGCCGCGGACGTACGAGGTGCCGCCGTTGCGCGAGCTCGAGGGCCGCCGCGGCGAGTGGCTCCGCGGGCGCGACGACTTTGAGGGCGAGTGGGGAGAGGCCTCGTCGCTGTTGGACCGGGCGAGAGAGGGGCGGAAATCGTTGCCGTGGTCATTTTGTTCGATCCGCTCGTCGGCGGACGGCTCGCTGATGACTGACCCAATGCGCATGTCGGGTAACGAGGTGCGCGGGTCCGGCGATCCGGGCATGGACATGCTCTTGTGCAGCTCGGCGTGCGGGATCGACGGGCTGCTGCGGCGCGGGCTCATGCCCATGCTGCCGCCACCCGAGCCGCTAAAAGGGCCAATGGTCGGGGACGATTGCGTTTTGGACGTCCGCCGGCGGCGCTTCTCCATGTCGTCAAGTACAATGTCGACCAAAATCTCAATGGGGTCTTCGATGGAGGCGCGCTTGAGCGTCAGCGACCGCAGCTGGTCGGCAAGGCGGTCCCACCCAAAGAACTTCCGAAAGTCTATGTCACATACTTCGAGAGCCTGCACGTTTTTGAATACGTAGAGCGGGACGGCCGAGTCAAACGGGAACTCTTCGTAGCCCCGGATGAGGCGCGCGCGCCAGTCGGGCGCGAGGCGCAGGCAGGGGATCTTGGTGAAGGCCGAGTACAGGTACTTGAGATCTGCCTGCAAAGCCGCCTTTTGGCGCTCAGTTCGGGCGGCCGAGATGCTGGAGCCGAGACTGAAGTTGGCCCAGAGGGCGGACATGCCGGACATGACGCTGCGGATGCTGGACACGGAGCGGATGGAGCCGACATCGGAGCCGTGGGTCTTGGAGCGCTGCGACTGGCTTAGGAACGAGACGTAGTTGGTGGATGCGGCGGCATCGTGGATGTTCTCGATGCGGATGCCCATGGGCCCGACGGGGATGCCGAGCTCCTCGAAGCGGGAGAGCAAGTAGAAGAGATGGTGCGGGGTGAGGGCGAGTTTGGCCGACTTGACGCTGTGGGAGGTGAAGTTGAGGGATCCGAGGGACAGGGCGGCTGCGAGGGAGCTTGACGTCGAGGACGAGGTGGAAGGGCGCTCGGGAAGGGCGTTGGTCGAGGTGCTCGTCGGCAGCGACGAGACGCTCTGGGAAGGGCCATGTCGAGGGGCAGTCTGTCGCCGGAACTGTAAAGCGTTGGCAAGGGCCTTTTCGTGCGTGCGCACAAACGTGGCCAGTTGCTTTGCGGCAAGTTAGCAAAGGGGTGAAAAAAAAAAAACGGAAACCATTCAGGTCTCGTTCTGGCTCGCACGTACCTTGATAAACAACTCCCCGTCTTCTGAATCCATGGCGGCGGTTTCGTTTATGGATGCATCGGGGACAAATGCTATGTGTGAAAGGTCGGTTGTAGGAGGTCGAGCGAAAAAGGTGGAGGTTCGCCGGTGAGGAGCCTTTATAGATGTGTTCGTTTCGACAGGTATGGTGTCACACTCGACCGTAGTATTGCCGTATTGAGAAGGTTGCTCAAAGACGGATCAAAATCAAGGAGAATTAAATGAAAAATTCCGAGGACTGTCGCACAGAAAGGAGAGTCAGTCGAACATCCGATTTGTGTTTCTTGTGTGGGGGTAAACAAGGCGAGAGTAGCAAAGAACGCGTCAGAGGGGAGGCGCTGCAGAAGATTGTAACAGGAAAGAAACGAAAAGAAAAAAAGGACGCAAAAGTGTTCCAGAAGATTAACGAAATAGGATCGCGGAAGTAACAGTGCATGGGACGAGCGGCCAAGACATGCCATAGCCATACAGGAGAAGGTGAACCATCCCAAGGAGTCCAGGAAGTGGTTCATGGGCGTTCCGGAAATCCAGTCCCTGGAATCAAGAGGAACCTGTTGCAAGAGGGATGCCCGGACCTGTCTGACAGGACAAGAGAGGACGAGGCAAGAAAGGATGCAGTAGGACAAGAAAAAGTGGTGATCGGGGAATAAAAGAAAAAAGCCGCCGGGTGATCCACGAACGAAAATGGGAAGAAGGAAGGCAACGATGATGAGAGGATGAGTGTATGACAGGATGACAAAAGGATGTGCACGCGGTTGCGTTGACAGTTTTGCCACAGCGCCTAGGCTGCGGAGGCTGCGGAGGCTGCGGCAGGCGGCAGAGCTTCGCAGGGCAACCGCCCGGCGAACCAAGAAGCATGAACTAAAAAAAGGACCAAAACAAGAAAACAAGAAGCGCACAGGCTGACACGAGGCTCGCAGTGTGGAAGGGTGTGTATGAGAAGTGTGGGTGTGTGAGTGTGGGTGGGCATCTAGGCATGTTTCTGGAAAGCTGAGTCAACTGGGGAAACCCAGTGTGTTCATTCCAGCTGCATCCAGTAGTGCAAGTGTGCATATGTGTACTCCGTATGTGTATGTTCTCAGGTGGTGCATGTGAGTTGCATGTGCGTGCACTGGTATGGCTTTTGGTTTTAGATGGAAAGGTGCTGGTGTTTCGTGCTGCGTACTTCGGCGTCGTGCCGTGTGCCGCAGTTCTTCCGCTCTTTCACAAGGCCGTCGACGAGCGGTGCCTGGCTTCCTTGTCTGCCCTTTTTTTCTTCTTTCTTTTCCGGCCCGTTGGTGGTCGCACGTTTTGACTCAGTGCAGCGGAGTGCCTGTTTGCTGAACCATGACGGCGACTGGACGAGGGAGACCGAGGGAGGGGAGGGAAGGCTGGAAAGGCGAGAAGGCGGAAAGGCGTGAGGCGATCAAATGTGGGAATAAACAAGACACAGAGGACACGAAAGACACAGAAATACAACAAAAGCACACAAGAAACAAGAACCCTCTCAGGGGGGCTGATCACGCGCGAGGCTTGTCGGTTTTGCATACCAGAGGAAGAACGACAGAAAAGAAGGCGAGAAATCGAGAGAGAGGAACAGGCGAACGGCGTATGGCAGCTGGAATGCGCCCGCGGGGTAACAATATGAAACGGGAAGAAGGACAAAGAGGACAAGACGGACAAGAGGACAGGAGAGAAAAAATAGATGACGTGAAGGGCGCACAAGAAAGGAGGCGCAAAAGATGAGAGGGAGTGGAGAAGGCGATGCAGGTGAAGGCGGCTCTTTGTTTCGTCGTGCTTGTTCTTTGTCTTTCTTTTTAATTGTGCTCGTTTTTTTGTTTGTTCGGGATTTTGAGGAGGCTGAGGTTGAACGTTGCGAATGTTTTGGCAGAAAGAATCAAGGGAAAACAAAGGAACATAGATAGGTCACGAATTGGGCGTAGTCAAGGGCCTCTTGGCACTAAGAACGTGGGTGGAGGAAAAGAACAGGAGGGGGACGAGGACAAGACCAGAAAATAGACCAGAGGATAGATACGGCAGGAGCGACCAGAGCGACCAGCGCTAGCGGGAAACGAAGCTCAGAAAAACGCGCGGTTGCCCAAAAACAAAGCTGGAAAGCGAGGCAGGCGCCAGTGTAGTAGATAGCAGATCGGGAAGGAGAGAGAGGTGCACGATAAGAGCAACAACAAGAAACAAGACCGCGAATGCAAAAGTTGCTGCTTGTACTGCAGATTGCAGCATAGTAGCCACTTACCCAAACAAAAATGTTTCCCCTTGCATAATTTGTAAGATATACTCCGTATTGTCGCCGGTTTCGTGCGTAGTCGAGCTCGAGGGAAAGGCGACACGGCGGGGGGAGAAGAGTTGTGTCGTTTCGGAGGGAAGGTACGATCGAAGGCGTACGGGTCAAAGTCGTTCAATTTCGTCGACGAGGGAACGAGGAAACGAGGAAGGCGCAGGCGTGTAAGGAAGGAGCACACCAGAGGCACAAGGAGGTAAAAAAGGAGGGAACAAAAGAAGAGAAAAGAAGATGTAAAAATAGATGTAGAAGAAAAGAAGAAAAAAAAACGAAAAGAAAAAGGTCACAAATGTTCCACGCTGAACACACGATAACAAAAAACAACACCACGTCGTCTCTTTCCTATTTCCTTTTCCTGAGTGATTCCCTCGGACGTTTCTCGTCTCGTCCTCTCTTCTTCTTCTTCTTCTTCTTCTTCTTCTTCTCTCTTCTGTTTCGTATTCACGGATGCTCTGTCGAGAAAGCAACCACCTCTACGGACCAAACAGAAGAGAAGAAGAAAGGGAAAAGGAAAAGAAAAGAGAGAGAAAGAAGAGAGAGGAAAGGAGAAAGAGGGAAAACGGGAAATTGGAGACGGGGGTTGGGAAGGGGGCTGATTTAGTTTTAATACCAGCAGCCGTGTGGTTCTCTCTACAAGTACAAGCAGGAGCCTTGCCAGTGGGTGCAGTCAGTCCAGCCAGTCCAGCCAGTCCAGTGCCAGGACGAGAAGGTCCATTTGCCATTTGCAGGGGACCGGCGAGGGGAGGGGTGCGGCGGCTGTGGGCGACGACGAGAGAAGAGACGACAAAAGCGACAGAAAATGACAGTATGGGATCACGGCGAGCAATCTTTTTGGTGGGGAACAAAAAAACGGGGCATTTCATTCCAGGGTCCTCTCTCTTCGGCCGGGATGCCTGCTGCCCTTTACCTGCGTACACAGGGTACTGCTAGGATGTTTTTTTGCAGGTGGGCGAGGTGGGCGCCGAGGGAAGAAAAAAAAAGAGGGGACGTGTCGCAGTGGAGGGCCTCCTCAAGGGACGCCAGGACCACTCTACGGAGTAGCGCGTTTGCGCGCGACATCACAGCAGGGTAAAATTGCAGATTACAAGGGGTGGAGGGGCCAAGAGGGGGAGCAGGACAGAAAATACGGAGCACCTCCCCCACCACAAACAACACTAACAGTATCAAAACAACCAAAAAGCTTGGAGAGAGGGCAGACCAGAAAGACCAGGAAGACCAGGAGAAGCGAGATACCGTCACAATTCGGTCTTCGTTCTCCTCCACAGCCAGCCCCTACTTTGTTATTAATACCGCCGTCTTTTATGGTGGTGGCAGCGTCAGCACTGGGGAATAGCAGAAATAGCTTTTGTTTTGTTTTTGTTTACCGTCCTCGCGTTCATTGGGGGGAGCGAGGAGGCGGTGCTCAGATGAGAAGTGCAATCTCGTCTCTCGTATTCTCCGCCTGTTCCTTCTGACAGGAGCATCGTAACAATAGTGAGAAACAAAGGACCAAGAGACGAATGGAAGGAAAGAAAGAAAGAAGAAAGATAGAAAGAAAAGGACAAAGCAGAATGCAGTTCCTCGTAAGCACGGAATCGGCGGAGACGGCGACCATCCCCGCCTCCTTTCTTTCTTTTCCTGAGACAGAAATGCCCGTGCTTGCCGCTTGCTGCCAGGAAGGGCAACCAGCCGGCGGTGGCCAAATCTCGAGAAGGGTCCTGGTCTGGCCAATAATGGCTGCGAAGAGGGCTTTGGCCTGGCATTGGCCAGGTCTTGCTTGGCCTTGCATTGAGGAAGCCGTCAATGGCTTTTCTTTCTCGCCTCTGGTTTTTTTTTGTCACCTCTCCGACGTAAGATACCACCTCGGGGGGTTCTCCAAATAGACGCCCTCTTTTTCATTGTCTCTCTCCAAACCGTCCTGCGGCCTCCCCCCGTTTACGTGCAGGAAAAAGGGGGCTTGCATCTGCATCTGCTCCTGCAGCTGCTGCAACTGTGAGAGGGCAGAGGGGGGACAGGGACAGACCTGCGCATGCTGAGAGCAACGCAATGACACGGAAGAAGGAACAAACAGAAGTCAACTCGGTGTAAATGTCGACAATGCAAAGGCACGCAAGGGCCGCTGCATTTTTCGCTCCTAGTGTTTACCCGCCTATCGTTTGCGCGTCACACACGCAGGACTCTAGGATGAAAGCGGCGCTGGGAACAGAAACGATCATCCATCCAGCTGGAACAGAGTTGGTGTGAGTGGTGTGCACCTTTTATCCTCTCCTTCCCTTTGATGTATCATCTTCAAGAGGCTTGTTAGGAAGAAACATCTTCACCGCCATGGACGCAAGGCCGGCGGCGAGGACGACGACAAGAAGGATGTGTAGACTATGTATCCTATAGGCTATCTTACAGTATTTTGTGTTCGTGCTCTGAAGAGGCAAGCAGAGTATGGTGCTCCTTTTTTGTGTAAGATGCGACGCTCTATGTGATCCCGGTCGTACCGGCGCTCCCGGTTTGCTGCCGTTTAGTACGGTGGACCATGGGCTGAGGCGGACGGTATTTCTACTTTATCTATTGCGATCCAGCGCCCTCCATGCCGGCCCTGAAGAGACGAAGAACGTCCTCAAGAGGAAAAATAAGAAAAATAAGAAGGGAACGGGGAAAAGTGAGGTCAAAAAGCGTCATATTGACAAGCCGTACAGTGCGTGTGGAAGATACATCTACATCATGCACCTTCTGGGGCAAAACGGCCGCGTTTAGGGAGGCCAGTGGAGATGGTTTTCAGACAGTCGCCAGATGGTGTAAGATGGTCGCCAGATGGGCCGCCGGCAAGGAAGAAAAAGGGGACCAACAGCACCGTCACCTGGGTGTCAGCGCCCCTCCCCTTCCATGTTAGCGTACGATGCGCGCCACCAGCGGCGACCGAAATAGTTCGACGAAGGCGCGAAACGAACTCATTGGACCCTTTGATTTCAGGAGATATCAAGATAACAGGAGTGAGTGACGAGGCCGCGATGGACGACTGTGAAGGAGAAAAGTGGGAAATCTCCCAGCCCCTCTCCTCTTTTTTTGTCGTCCGCCAGCCTCGCCTGACGCGGCGAGACAGTGGTGTCTACAGTGGGGGGGAGGGGGCGCTCCAGAGCTTCCATTTGGCTTCTTTTCATCATGATTCTTTCAATGTTTTGTCTTTTTTTGCTTTCCGTCTTTTCCCGGCCAATGCCATCTTTTCGTTGTTGGTCCCTCTCCATTGCCATGCCGGCTCTTGTGTTCGTCAATTGGCTATTTTGGTAAATTAAAATGGCCCAGAGAACAACCCAGAGAACCCCCTTCTTACTTTCGTTTATCTCCTTCGAGTATCTCGTCTTCTGCGGGCTGTAATTACGGTGGGCAGACCAGAAGACAAGTCAATATCAAAAGAAACAAAGATACTGTACACTTGTAAACCAAACAGACGAGACAGAGTGCTCTGACATGAAATGCCCCTCCGGCGATCCTTTCTCTGACGATCCTTTCCAAGCCATGACGAAAAGCGCGTTTCCGTCTTTGTGCTTTTCCCTTCTGATCGTCTCTTGTTGCCAGCCACCCTTGTCGTTTTGTGTCGTTTCTCAGTCCCTCCCCCCCCACGGCCGATATCCTCTTTTGGACCAGCCCACCTCAACGCTTCTCCAGCCCCGAAATCTCAAATCAGCGGTGAAGAAAGTGACCCCTCTGGAGAGACATTCTTTTACACAGAAGGGTGCTAACGCCAACTATTTTCCATTCCTGGCCTGGTCCTGTCGCGCCTGTCTGTTTTAGTGCCCTGCAGGAATGGCATGTGTGTGTGGGTTCTGTCTCGTCTTGTCCCTCTCTATGCGACGAAAGATGGAAAGAGCACGATCACTGTACTTGTACCGTCTCCCCCAGGGTCTTCCCCAGCCCGCGTTGACAAGAGGCGGTTGGAGGTCGCTTTTTGAGAGAGCCATGCATACGATCTACAAGACTACAAGGCAGTCCTCCGTACGACATCTCTTCGTCTGTACGGAGTACGGCTACCCGAAAAATATATCGATGGCGTGCGGCGGCTGGGAAATCGATCCTTGTGGCCCAAGCTTTCTGTTTCCCTTTTTTTTTCTCTTTCTTTCTTTTTGTCTTTTTGTCTTCCTTCCCTTGTTGTTTCACACAGACATAGACTGAAGAACATGCGGGACGCCCTCCTTTGCCGGTGCCGGAATAGAATGACAACAAGAGCATGGTACTTACAGCAATACACATATGTCGTAGATTGACGGTATCCTGCCGCTGCTTGTTGGACCCTTGCAAAAACAACTAATCCCTCTTCTTGCAGGAGCGGGATATTAGGAATGGACATGGCAAAAGTAAGAAAACAGATCTCTGTCAAGAGATCGGCCATCTGTCGATACAAAGTAAAAAATGTGGCTCCTCCAACGCGCATTCCTCGACAGTACTCCGTAAAGTGGTCCCCAGTTATTGTCAACATCTACCTCTGTCCCCCTGCCTCTGCCCTCTTGCCAGCCGCAGCAGACGCCCGTCATGTCATCGGCTCACAGCTATCCTCTCAACACAACAGAAGCATTTCGAGCACGTCGTTCATCTACCTTGCTATCTTGGCATTGACAAGAAAAGCTAGCGGCGGCGCTGTGCAGAAGGAATATTTGCAAGATGCGAAACAAAAACCCGGAGTCGACAAAAGAGCGCCTTTTGGCACCAATGTCGCTCCTCCGTCTCCACCAACATGCAGCTTCCAAGACCAACGCCACCAACCAGTGGCATCCCAGAGACGCGGAGACACAGAGACGCAGAGACACAGAGACGCAGAGACACAGAGACACAGAGACAGAGACGCAGAAAACGCATCCGTTGCTCCCTTCCCTTCTCATCTCTCGCACCCAGCGGGCGGTGCGCGACTCATGCGTCGTCAAAGTTGTCGCAATACGATCCCTGCACCCAATACCTTGGCTTTGTGGTCTTCCAAGTTGGGTCGTCGCCAGTCGACGTATTATTCCCATCTTGATTTTCGAGCTGTCGAGTTCCTTGCAAAAAAAGAAGAAGGGATAGCAGAAAAATTAAATAGTGTCCCTCTATGTCGTACTCGAGGACTGTTTTCCATTTCGCTTTCCCTTCCACGAAGCAGTCAACACACTTCCTTGCCACCCCACGAGTCTGGCCACGGGCCTGGGCCACGGGCCACCAAAAGCCACCGAAAGCCGCCAGACTGCCACGACCAATGCGGCCCTTCCCCCTCTGTGTGCACCCACAACGGAGCCACCTCGCGAGCAAATCATATCAGCACATGCCCACCACCCAGAGAAATATGTCTCATGTTTGAATCCCCGTTTGACGTGGACCTGGAGGCCACTTTCTGTGCTTCCCTTCTTGTGCGCACAACAGAGTACTGTACAGACGTACACCGCCAATGTATTAAATGACAGAAAGACGAGAAATCCACTCAAGACATACGTCGGAGCTCTCTGCCCTTCTACATCACCTCTTCCTCTCCCTCCAGTCATAAAGCAAGAGACCAAGAAATATTCCGAGCTACACAGATAGACGGAGCAAAGTGCACGGAGTACAGAGTACACACAGCGCCTACCACCAGCCAACGGTTTACTTGATGTTCGAGCGCTCTTATGTGAGAGCAGGAGTGGCCCCTGTTTCTGGGCAGACCCCTTCTCCACCACACAAGGGGATGATCGTCGCGGTCATGTGCCCTACCAGACCCGAAACAACAAGGAGGCGAGAAAGCAGCATCTCGTACAGCACCTAGGGCCCTGATGAGGAAAGACGAGGACGTTCAATGTACACAGCCGTCTACCAGTAATAAGGTTTCCAGATATTGCAAAAAGCCAAGAGCCGAGCGACTGCCGACGCCCCAGGATTCTGTCGCCTGTCAAGAGGGATCTGCCTTTGAAATGCCCTAGTTAAAAACAATCACAAGAATACCAAACTTTTGAATGCCATCTGACCGCCCCTTGCTCAATAGCCACCGGTTCACATCTCGTATTTCTTCCTCGGGGTGGCCCTGCGCCTTCCTCCTGCCCCCCTTCCCCCAATAAACTTCACAGTGGACACCGCCTGTGACGTCATGCCGCTGGCCGACTCACACGCTGCTGGCGCCGGTCCCAAAAGGCGGGTGTCTTCTCGAAGACGCTTAAGACGCCAGAGGATTGGTGGTGGTCAGAGAAACAAGATCATGTTCTCTTACAATAGCTAACACTTCGTACGCGGGTCGAGTTGGTGGTCTAGCTGGTACTTTGTGGGCTCGTAGTGAGGCTGACCCTCCCTACACCACACCGCTAAATAGGTAAAGGTGGTGTTCACACGAGCTTGGCGAGGGCTCGTTTTGAATCGTATTGCTAGCCTCAGACCTAGCTGTGAAGTCTTTTGTTTTACGAGTCTTGTCGAGTCTTGTCGAGTCTTGTTGACGACATCTTACACAGGGACATGTCAGTTTCAAGGAAGGGAGAGAGAGAAACAAAGGCTGAGTCCCTGCATAAAAGTAAGATACAACACCATGAAGATCTCGGACCTTGAACCGAGAAAAGAGGAAAGAGGTAAGCCGGCAGCTGGTCGGCCACATGACGACTAGGATAGCACTACTCTGGGCTTGGCTTGGACCTGTCCAAAGATAGGATACCGCTTTCCATCATTCTTGACGAGCTTAAGGTCTGCCCCGACCATACAGCAGCGGCCCGCTGGAGACTTGACAAGCGGTTCCGTTGCTTTCTTTTTTTGGTCACTCTAGTCTTCTAGTCTTTTCTTGTCTTTCTGTGTCTTTCTATATCTTTTTCGCCTCCCTTCTCCACCCTTCTCCTCGGTCGTTCCCGGTGGTTGGCCTTGCGTCGTCCCCTTGTTGCCTCTTCTCACACGTCTTTACTCGAGACCCCGGCTCGACTGACCTTTATCCCACCAAACGGCGGCTATGCCTGCTGGTCTCTGTTGGTAACGTCCCTCCATCTTGGCTGCCCTCGCCGAATCTCACGATGAGGACAGATTACATCGCTCGCCAGTGAATCATTTTCTCCTTTCCTCCTCTCCGGCTTTCGGTGGGCTTCGGCTTTTGACTGGCGCTCCTGGCCTTTTCAAAATGCATCCCGCTCGAAAGAGGACCAGCGATTGGGTCACCCGTCCCCAAGGTTTCAGTGCAGCGTTGCAGTGGCGGCCAAGAAAGGAAACAGGGAAAGAGACATTGGTGCACTTTGCATGTGGAGGAGAAAACCCTTTCAGTGCTTGCAGATACTTGCAGTTTGCATCTTCAGCGTAGATTTCAGACTTTCCCTCAGACTCTCCGTCAGACTTTCCACCGAAGCGGAACATGTCCCCCAAAACGTCCCCCCAATCTTTGTGTCGTCGCCGTCTGTCTTCCCCTCCACCTACCGTCTGTGCGTACTACCCCTCCCCCTCATGCTTGAACGTTCTCTTTTTTTCTTTTCTTTCCTCTGCCTCTGCCTCGTCGTAATTTTTTCTCGAAGCGTGGGTGGTATTACTAGCTGAAATAAATACAACATCCCATAAAAAGCCTTCACCGTTCTTTTGCACTTGTTCTTTTTTAGCCTCTCTTCTCGACACTTTTTCTGCACATTGAACTCCGACGGACCACTCTGGATCCAAGCTTCTCTCTTTCTCTTTTTCTCTCTCTCTCTCTCTTTATTCGCATCCTTGTCCTCGAAATCGGAGCAAGGGTCGCACTGCTGAAAGGTCCTGCAACTGGGTACCGTCGTCTTCACATCGTCATAGTGGGACATGCTGCACAGGACGTCCAAGGTCAAAGGCTAGGCCATCTGCAGGCATTTTGCGGGCCCTCGGAGCTCCTTGTTGCAGATCATGCCCCATTTCTTGTGCATCGTCCCACTCTGTCAACGAGGGAAACGGAATTCTCATGCTTGCACTTGACAAGTACTTGCACAGAAAAGGACATACGATGTCGGCGGGGATGCTATGTGTGCGTATCTTTCTTGTACAAAGAAACAGAGTACAGAAGGATTACAGCTTTCAGTTTTGGATTTTGGTTGGCCCTCTTGGCTGGCCCAAAACGGCTATCCGGTGAACAACGGCCTTTGCCGCCGTGTTGTTTGCTGCCGCTGTCATGGTTCGGGAGAGCAGGATGAGAAAGAACGGCTGGTTGGTTATGTGACAGAAACGGGCAATACACACAGGACGTGAAGGCGGGGCCATCTGTGGAAAACAGGGTGTGCCATCCCATCTGTTGACCTTCCTTCCTGTCTTCGTCGTGTCCTTCCCGGTCTGCCCGTGGCAAATGTTGCGCTTCCGGCGGTTGTTCTCAAATCTACTTTTCACTGTCAACCTCTTGTAATAGACCCCCATACTCTTCTCCATAGTTTTGTCATTCCAGGTCCCGTTTGACACTATAATTTCACAAATGAATACATAACAAGGGAAAATGGAAGAACGGAGGCACATAACAAGTGTTATTTTCTACATCTGCATCTTACGATACTGCTCTGCGGCTACCTCTTTGTCGTGGAGTGATCGAAAAAGAACCTTCTGCTCAGACGACTTGTATGTCACGAGGGCGACTACGAAAGCTTCGATGGCGACATCGGAGTCGATGTCACATTTGAAGCAATCGGAGATGGTGATACCATTTTTTTTTCAAAAATTCAGAACAAAGCGGTCAAGAAAACAATGAAAACCAACGGACACACGGGGGACGGGAGGCGGACGATGGAAAGGCAGAGATTTCTGTTGCCAATGCGACAGAACAGCCCAGACCAGAGCCCGGTTTATGGTGGCGCGAGATGTTCATGGCCTCCCATTTGACGAGAAGGAAGAGAAAAAGAGAAGAAAAAAATAATAGTGAAGAAGAAAAAATGCAGGCAAAGCAGTGTGAAGCACAGCCTTTTTCCAGTCTTCCGCTGCTGATACGCCAATGGCTCCCCTCTCCTTTCAACCAGTAGGATGTAAAAGACAGAACGCAACCACACTTATCATGAAGATGCTCACCGCTTCGATTATGCAATGCGATGCGATGCGATGTCCTGCCTTCTTTGCCTCTTTTCATAGCTCATCTGAGCTCCTTCACGATCCTCCTGCCGCTAAGTTTGAAAAAAAAAATTGTAAGATGCAGGGTAAAAAAATAAACAAACATATGAAAAAATTTCTACCGTGTGCGATTTTTTGTGCCTTCCGTGGGTATGCCCTCATGCAGGATGGCAAGGGAAAAAGAAGGGAAAAAGACAGGAAGCGAGTGCGTCTTTGGGTGTTAAGAAAGAGCTGGTGTCACCATGCTTGCGGCAGAGGATTCTCTCGTTATGATGCTCGACCATCCCACGCGCGGCGTGCCCCCCCCCCCCTCCCGAATGCATCGACGTGCATAGACATTGCCCCCCTCCTTTCCCCCTCACTTTTCCTTGCTTCGTCTTTTTTTCGAGTAACCCCCGGTCTCTGCCTACTTTATTGTGCATAAGAAAGCCTACGAGAAGGCCCTAGCCGTGTGTACTTGTATATGCAACCTCTTTACCTTCTCACATGCAAACTACTTTATGCTTCATGCAACTCGAGGTACATTTTCCACGCCGTTTCGCAGGTTGTGCCTCCTGTTCAGAGCTCACAGTGGCAAAATTTAAAGCGGTTCTGTCCTCTTTTTGCGAGTACGGAAGCGCACCTTCTCCAATCTACTGCTTCCATTACCCATACCCTTCTCTCCCCTCAATATTGTCTGCCGCTCGTGTGTGCTCCCACCGCAACGCACTTTATATATCTTCCCGCAAAAATACCCCAGCTCTGCATATCGGCTAATGTGGAGGGCATGGTTTAGCGATTTCTGGGAGCTCCTTCAGGGAGCGCTCAGGATGTAGCCTGCGTTGGCCTGTGAATGTCTTCTTTTGTTTTGCTTTTGTTACTTTTCATTGTCTGCACCACATAGGGAAGAAGAGAGGCAAAACAGAGCGAAGGAAGAACATATGAAGCGATGGAGAACAGTGCATTATCTAACATCGCCAACTACCAACTTTTGACCGAAAATATATCCACTCCCATTAACCCTTCTCCAGTCCCGAAGGTGATAGGGTCGATCATTTCTCTACTCAGCCAGATCGCAGCCCATTGTGCAGCATCACAAGAACCAGCCAAGACCAGGGGGAGAAAACTTGGATAAACACTCGACAGTATCCTCCAAAGGCTACGTCAAGGGGATGCACTCGCTAAGACAATTTTCCTATTCGGGAAAATTCACAACAGTTGCTCTGTTTCCTTACGTACTTTCCCCGTCATCCACCACATATACTGCATGGATCGCCGGTCATCGGCGCTGTTGTTCATGGCTGCTTTTCCTTTTGTCCTTTCCGCGGCGCTTCGGGCGGATTATCTCTTCTGATTTCTACGTATTTGATCATTACGTCCGTAAATTACTTCCATGTGGCCATAAACAACCTTGCCCGGAGTTTTTATGGGCGACAAACAAGGCCCGGCGGGAGGTTTATAAAAAAATAATAATGAAGATCACGGCCGGATAAACCAGGCGTCAAACGGCCATCGATTCAATTTGACAACTTTGTCTCCTCTGCGAGCTTTCCCCGGTGTAGTGTGGCCTCGATGTTGATATGCACGTTCTGGTTGTCCAACATCTGCCAGGGAAACATAAACAAGGGATCAGCAAAGAGGCACGGGTAGACACGGGAGCTGCCTTTTTGTGGACTGTTGATCGTTCCCTCTTTCCTCTGCTCTTTCTCTTTCCTGTCCCTCTATGAATAGTAATTTTCAGGGTTCTCGCCACGTTTTGCTACGAGATACCGATTCTTCCAACTTCCCTTTCCCTGCCGCCAAGCAGGTAAAACGGGCTGTTTCAAGTCGTTAAGTTTTTATTGACACTTTGATATCCAGGCTGTATGAACAGCTCTTGTGCCCCGACCAGGATCAAGGGTTTGTCGACGAATATTAATGTAATTCTCATGTAGCAACTGTACATCTCTGTATTTCCATACACAAATACTCCATTGATAAACAGAACATCATGGCATAAGCGTCCCTCGTAGACATTGTTGATATCGGGAGAGTGTGCCAAAGTAGAGCTGAAGTAAACATCACACAAAACATCTGTGAGTGTCCTGAAACCATGGCCGCCATGTGGAATAAAAATGTACTCGACTCCCCGATCCCGGAAAGACATCGTTTTTCTTTTCCTGCCAAATACTCAAAAGTAAATTGAATGCAACATGGCACCAGCCAAAGGGTAACCCAAACACTGTACATCATGACAGTAGGAGATATCTCGGAATATGCATATGGCCACGGTGAGGCCGACCTCTGTCGAGATTTCCCATTCCATCAGGTCATCAGGCCGTCATGTCATCCGGTCTTTATCTTGTGAGTGAGGAAACGAGAGAGATTCCTAGGAAGGGCGGCTATAGTGGTTTCACACATTCGGTGGCCCTTGCTTGTGCGTATGGTATCACTTGATGATTTTGATTTCCAACGCTCTGTCGTGCAACGACGACACCTGCTGTAAAAAGCAAAACGATTGACATAACCCTTCGTTGGAGAAGCAGATAAATCGACTTCATTAAACTGCTGTAGAGCACAATATGAGCGGGCTTTTTTCCCTCTCACCTGTTGGTGATTCATATTTGGCTACTGCCGAGTTTCAAGACACAAGAGGTGGTCGGTAGTACATAGATGAGGAAGATGAAAACAGGTCGACGGCCAATCTTGGGACTTGGAGATTAATACGTAGCACGAGTAGCAATATCGCACCAAGATGGTTTTATCCGTGACGCCGCCACCCAGCGATCATGACATGAGGCACACCATGCAAAAGGACCGTACGATGCTAATCGATGCACATTGTTCTATGGACCTCCTGCCCGCCTAGGCCGACCCAGTGGCTTCATACGTTTCCTCATCATATCCGTTCCATTGATGTAACATGCTTGTATAGTACGATCATCATCTTGACAGCCGTTTCGTTGGATGCGATCAAGACCCCTCTCCCGAGCTCGGCTGCCCCGTCGTCGTGTCCTGTTGCTTCTTGACTTCCTTGCATCCTTTACTTGATTTATTCTAGAATGGCTAAGGGGTACTAAATACTCTTCTGGAGAAGCCGAATATCTAGTTCAATCAAGAAAACCAAATCTATCAACAAACATTGTTTAAAAGATGTCTATGATTCATTATTGCTCTATAACAGGTTTTATGTCCATCTCACATGTTGGCAATGTTTACTACAAAACCATATTTGTTATATACAGCGCAGTTAATACCCGCAAGATCATATTCTTGCTCAATCGGGCTGTATGCTTGTTTCAAAGAGGCTGTTAACGATAAATACGAAACCATGTCCCAGCTGTTGGTCATGGCGTCAAGCAGTTGTTGACATCACCACAGCCTTGTCCACCCTTCCATTTTGTTTTGACTTTACTCGTCATATTCTCGACAATGGTTTTCAAGACAACTTGTACTGGTTACAGTTTCCGCTATATGTCTTATCGAACATTGTCTATAACCGTTTTTTTTCATTTTGCATTAAATTAGTAATATATCTGTGTGTTTTCATCTTATTTTTAATCACAAAAGTTTTCAAAAAAAAACAGCAGAAAGGTGTCAATACAGTTTGTTTTTCAAACAAAAATTCACTACATGTCACTGACTTAATAAAACTCTGTATTGTGACTGAGCTGGGTTCTCTTCTTCTCTATGTACACAATTATTAGTATTTTTTTTAAAACCCGAAAAACGCATTCGAAAATAAATAGACAAAAGAAACATGATCTTTTTTACAAGATCTGACTATCATGATCATGACAGTAACAGCAATATTAGTCTAAAACAGCGTGCTACCATTGCTGTACAAAGACAAGACTCGGAAAACCCGCTCATGATTTGATATTTTGGTTGTACTATGGCTCTTTGATACCAAGACATTTTTACCAACTTGACTGCTGACGACAATGCCACCGCCACCTTTCTGTAAGGCTGCTGCCAAGTTCAGACGAAAGCTGACCAACTCAATGAAAAGAACTGCTCTGTTTTCACATTATGTAGATGAGAACTATGACGGGGCAATGGGACCGCTCAACGTACCAGCTCTCGGTCAGAGTTGCCTGGCCACCAAGACATGCCCTCCTTTACACCACCTGTTGGCATGGTCCAGCTTGCTAGCCAAACCATAAGCAATATCTTTGATAGGGAAGGTAGGATGTAGCGTGGATTCTTCAATGCGTATCGTGTTTAGACCCAAACCCGTTCTCAAAGGAACACTACGAACATCTTCCGGTATAGGAAGTGCGCGTCAAGTTGGTGAATGCCCGTGTCGTTTTCTCTTTGTCTTCCGGCCTCACATTTTCTACTCTTCTCCACAGATCTCCGTTTCGGCGGTGGAATGGACGCACGATGCATGGCGGCGTTGCTTTCTCGTATAAATTGGGAGTTTCTGTTTTGGGAGTCCTCTCACAGGCGCTCGTTGTAACCATGCTCCGTTTTACTGCAAAGTCAGCATGCCTTTATTGGCCAGGACGAGCAAGTAGCGGTAGCCCTTGCTCTTCCCGGCTTTCTTGCTTGCGCCAATGTCCGTGAATGCGGATGCGAATGCGAGCGTCGTGAGGAAGAACGCGGGCTAAGAAATTGTCCCTGGTCAATCTGCCTCTTTGCCTGACAAGGCGATATACTCAGTGAGACCCCGCGAGTGCATCCTTTTAAATGCTAGGTTATGAATATGTTTGGAGTTCTCTTTGTTAAGGGAAGGCTCGAATTGAAAAGAACAAAACCTTATTTCAACTTACATCGTAGAGGAAAACACAGACTGCTACGGACCTCTTCGTGACTAGACTCTTTTGTCGGCATTTCAAAGCCTCCCAAGTTGTGTAAGTGAGAACGCTCCACTTTTCTGCCCTCTTCACTGGACGTTGCAGAGGGGCCACTTTGGCTCCCACCGTTCCCCTCCCCTTTGTCGGAGACAGGACTTTGGCCTGAGTATGTAAGCTTTCCAGCGGACCTGCGAAGCAAAAGAGGGCGGGGCAGTAGCACGTTTTCACGCCGGCAGCCAATGGCGCAATGCGGTTTTTGAGCCCATCGCCCGTTCTAAAATATGACGTTGGCCGCTTCGCCGCCAAAAAAGCCCAGTCCCCCCCAGTAATACGAGTAAAAAAACGAAGCCAGAAAAACAGGAGACTGTTCGGTTTTTGCTCTTGTCCCCGTTTTCGCTCTCTTTTTCTCAGTTTCCCATTTCGAACGAATCTGACCGGTAGCAGTCGAATCAGCGACCTTGCATTTCTTACGTCGCCTTATTACGACGTAACGAATCCCGTCGAAACTGCCGAGCATTCGAGCCTTTCGGACGAGCCAAAGTCAGAGCGGACTGCACAGTGACGATCGTTTTCTCTCGAACTCGTATATAACCGCATCCCCCAGACCAGGGCCAACAATCCTCTCTTCGACACCTACAACCAACGAAGCCCTCTACCACCACCCAACCACCACAATGAAGGCCTACGTGTTTGACAACCAGCCGGTACGTACGAAGATGGCGGGAGAGCCGAAGACATAGAAGACGGCAATGTCAGTGAACTGATCCCCCTTCCCCTCCCCCCCAGGGCGACCAGCGCCTCCCCCACGACTCCGGCAAGGAGGTCGACGTCGACGCCCTGCAGCGCCTCGGCGTCCTGTACTACCGCATCTCCGACATTGCCGACGTCGACAAGCTGGCCACCGACCGCGGCTACCGCAACCGCGACGAGATCAAGGTCTCGCCGGCCACCATGGGCGACATCTACGAGGCCAAGGTCAAGAGCTTTTTTGACGAGCACCTGCACGAGGACGAGGAGATCCGCTACGTGCGCGGCGGCGCGGGCTACTTTGACGTCCGCGATACCACGGACGAGTGGGTGCGCATCCGCCTCGAGAAGGACGACCTGATCATCCTGCCCCCCGGCATCTACCACCGCTTCACCACCGACGAGACGAACGTGGGTGCCCCGTCCCAACGTTCCCATTTGTCCCCTTTTCTGACTGACACCTTGCGTCACTCTGCTAACGACATAGTACACCCACGCCATGCGCCTGTTCAAGGACGAGCCCAAGTGGACGCCGCTCAACCGCAGCGAGGAGCTGACCAGCAACCAGTTCCGCCAGGGCTACGTCAGCACGTACCTCAACTAGTCGCCAACGGCAGCGACGGCATTTTATGTGGACTAGCGGTGGATGAATAGCGTTACTCATTCTTCTTTTATTTACTTTTTTTTTTTTAATATTCAAATATTGATATTGCTATTTGGTATCGGGTATTTTGATACATGAAGTCGCTCTGTGTTAGATAGCTCCCTCAAAGGCGCTCTCTGTGTTGAAAGCCTAGCACTTTCTGAGTTGACAGTGGCCTTTTTTAAAACACTTGTCTGATATATCGATTGGTCATACATTCATAATCTGAAAGAACAAAGCAAAAAAAACAAATAAGCTCTAATGCCAAAAGAAGCACAGAAGTCGAGGAAACGCTGGCTGTTCCCAAAAGGGTGGGAAGTCTTGGTAACCCACCCCTGGACATGAACAGCAGAGCGCTCGTAGATCTGCAGACGGATTGGTCGCCTCGATGGGCGTCAAGTGGGCGCTGGATGCTTGGTGAACACATACCATCTCCAGCTGAAAGCGGCAATTGCCGCGAAGCGAGCGATGGAGGGCTTCTCGCCGCTCGCAATAGGTTCTACGAGGCGAGGCATGTAAGGACTCGGGTAACCTGTGCCTCATCTCACTTCCGGCTGGATGCGCTCGGCGCGTGCGGCTGCCAGGTCGGCACCGTCGAACGCACCGGCCGTGTCGTCATCGTCGTCGTCATCGTCGTCGTGGCGGTCGTCGGCACCCTCCGGCCGCGGCGGTGGGCCCTCAAACAGCCGTCGCCACCAGTTGGGCGGGCCCATCGGCATGGAGCCGTTGTGCAGCGGCGGGTACACGTCGGTGAAAAAGTAGTAGATGTGGCCAATAACGACGCCCATGATCTCGTCCTTGGGAATGCTCCCGTGCAGAATCAGGCTCACGCCCATCAGCACCCATGGCAGGTACGGCGCCGTAAAGACCATCAAGTTAAGAAAGCTGAGCCGTGTGTCGGGGTTGCGTCGCGACCAAACGTAGACGAGTGTCGAGGAGAGCGGCTGGCCGAGGAACGGCATGGAGACGAGAGGGGAGAGGACGAGCAAGAAGGCCATGGCGTAGAGCAGCAGCCACGAAAAAACGGCCGGCGACCGGCCGGCGGACTCTTCGAGGAGGCGCGAGTAGCGCTGGAGGAAATAGACGTGGAAGACGAGGTCGAGGGAGATGGGGCCGAAGTAGAGGAACGTGGTCAAGAGCCGCCAGTACTGGGGGGGTGTTAGTGGGGGACTGCAACGAAGGGAAGAAGGAAGAAGAAGAGGGCTCACCTGGCCTTTAACAAACACCGAGCGGTAGCTGTAAAACAGCTGGAACGGTGTCAGGATCTGGCACTGCACGAGCGCACTAATTGCAAACGTCGCCGTCGTCCACCACCGTGTGCAGATGGGCGTCTCCCAGAACCACTGCTCGAGCGGGACGAGCCCGCCGTCCATCACCTGGTCCATCACGGGGAAAGAGGAAGGAGTCTTGTGTCGCGTCGAGGTCGCGTAACGTGTGTCGTCGTCTTGTATGTGCGGCGTAGTAGTTTGTTGGCGTCAAAGTCGTACGGCAATAAAAGAAGCAGCCCAGGGCCTCTCGCAAATGGTGGAACGGCGCAAGTGGAAGGAGTCAAAAAGACAGAATAAAAGAGCGACTGTGCTGGGAAGAGCGTGTAAGAAATGCTAGTATGGAGCGCAGCGCAGGAAATCGCAAGGTCGTCGGGTGCGCTGTTGTTATTGTATCTCAACGGACGTCGTTGATGTTGAGGTGGCCTTTCGTCAACGGATGTACGTTATTATGGGCGGCACAGGGAAGGGGCGGCGCTCCAATTAGTAACAAGAGTGCCTGCCGTGCGAGATCGCATGGCGGGCTGGCGGGCTCCCGCTTGGGCTAGGCCCACCCTTGGAGCCAGCCTCCCCCAAACACACCACAACTTTGCCAGCACGTGATCCACTTTAACCAAGAACTGTGGGTCCATTTAGCTCCATCCCACCTGCACTCGTCCGAAGCTCAAGCAAAGACGAACCTCTCATGAAGCTTCACCAGGCTGGCAGTGGGCAGAAAACGACTCGACCTGCACCTGTTTGCATTTATGATACCCCATCCACTCAATTGCGACTATCAGCGCTTACTCTGGCCTATCCAACCCCCTGGCATGTGGTAGCCGGACACGGCGCATCGACCACCACGGCCCTGGCCGCGTAGCAGCACAGCGACCTTGTCTCGACAACAGGCGATATCGTCTCCAAGCAGACGGCCGCCAGAGCATTCGGCGCATCCACATCTGTGTCCTCTAGTAGCACCGCCCGCGCGCTGCCGCTGCCGCAATGGACGGGCCGGAGACGGGCCTGGTCCGCTGGTCGCCGAATGCGACCATCGACTCGTTTCTGCACGTCAACCTGCACCACCGCGTCGTGCAGCTCTACAAGCCGACAGGCTACGCCAAGACGGGGCTGTTCGAGTTCCAGAATGTGTCCAAGCACGAGGATTTCCCGACGCTGACGTCTTTTGACTGGTCACCGACGATCCCAGGCGTCGTGGCCGTCGGCACGCCTACGGGCGTGGTCAACTTGCTCAAGATCGACGACGACTCCAATGCCTACCTGGAGCTCAACCTCAAGATGTCGCGCACGTGCCAGGCCGTGTCGTTTAGCACGTCCAACCTGCTGGCCGTGGGCCTGGACCGCGTGCGCAGCGACCGCAGCCTGTACATCTGGGACGTGAACCGGCTGTCGTCGTCGGCGCGGCCAGTGGATGCCGCCAGTGTCGGTTCTGCTGCTGCCACTGCATCGGCCGGTGGCTTCCCCAGACACATGGAGTCCTTTGGCGAGCCGATTGAGGTGCGCGAGGCCAGCGTGTCGGTGTCGAGCGTGCGCTTCTTCGAAGACAACCCCAACACGCTCGTGGTCGGCATCAAGGGCCAGGGCCTGCGCATCCACGACCTGCGCGACCCGGCCTTGCACCCGTTGAGTTTTCAGACGCGTTGCAACAACAACCTGGCCATTGACTACGCCGACCCCAACTACTTTGCGTCGTCTGCGCTCGACCACCCGGGCATCATGGTCTGGGACAAGCGCGCCACCAGCCGGTCCATGGCCTCGCCACTGTACCTGGATGCGGTCGACGTCGACGAGCTGCCATGGGGCGGCGCGCTGCGCCTCGACCGCGCCGTCACGTCCGAGTCCGAGCAGGCCATCAACGAGAGCAAGGCCTCTGTCATTCGGTCGCTGCGCTACTGCCGCGACCACCGCGGCATGCTGGGCGTGCTGTCCGGATCCGGGCAGCTCAAAGTGTATGAGACCAAGCACGAGTACTGCCCGCCCGAGATGGTGGCCGACCACAGCCCCGAGCTGCTCGAGGTGCGCCGGTCCAACGAGATGGACAACCAGTACTCGGATCCGCGCCACAAGAACGAGCGCATCGTGTCGTTTGACTGGGTCACCATCGGGTCGCCGGCGCTGCGGCCGCGCGTGCTCGTGCTGCGCGCCAACGGCAACTACGACATTTTAGAGAAGCCGTCCTTTACGACCACATACCCCTTCAAGCTGATCCCCTGGACGGCGCCCTACCGCGGCCTCGAAGAGGGCGCGTCGTACCACGCAATGATGCAGCTCGAGACCAACCAGGCCACCGAGGTGCTGTACCCGGTGGCGTTTGAGGAGGCGCTGGCCGACATTCCCATCTTTGCGTCCGACGCCACGGAGATCAACGGTGCAATCCAAAAGGCGCAAAAGGACCGCGCCGCGCAGATTGACGCCGATGCGCTAGAGCAGGCCAAGAAGTCGCGGCTGCCGCCCGAATACTTTTCCGCCAAGACTGTCGCCAAGAAACTCAAGATCCTGCGGGCGTACGAGAAGCAGCACCTGCGGCAGCAAGCCAAGAAGGGCGCGCAGGACAAAGACCCACGCACAGCAGCAGCATCAGCGGCTCTGTCATCTGGGCGGACTGATCTGACCGACTCGACGGCATCTTTAGCGTCGCTGTCCGGCCGGCCACTGACCAGCCAGGAGCTGCACGAGAGCCTGCTGACATCCACGCTGGCGCGGCAAGGGTTCCCGTCCGAGGCGCAGGCGGTGCTCGACCACGTCATGCTGCTCCGTGCCAAGGAGCGGTACCTGTTCAATTGTGCCCTGAACCAAGAGATTGTCGCCGACGACCCCTGGCTGCGCGACGTGTGGGGTTGGGTCGGCGACGCCGAGGCGGCCGTCAACAGCGGCGACATGGCGGCACACTTTCTTGACCTATCCTACATGGGCGTCGCGGGCATTTGGTTCGAGGACCTCGGCGCCAACAAGGACGCGCGCATCTTTGGCGTCGACCCGGCCACGTCGCCGTCGTTCCCGGACTCGTCCAACTGGCAGCGCACCATCAGCTCCATTTGCCGAAAACGCAGCGTGCGGCGCTACGAGGGCGTCGAAACCCGGAAACCGCACCACCGCCAGCTGTGTCTCGAGATCTGCGGTTGGGGGCGCCCGCCCGCGAGTAGCATCGCCAACAACAGCAACAACAACGACAGCAGCGAAAAGGACACGGCGACCGAGCGGACCACGTCGTACCACACCATGGCGGCCGCGCAGGCGCTGTTTCGCGGCGACAACCAGAAAGCCGTGCAAATCCTCAAAATGGCCAGCACCGACCATCCGGAGCTGCTCTTTGTCTCGCTCGCGCTGCAGCTTATGGGCCGCCGCGACGAGGAAGGGATCAAGAACGGTGCGGCTGGCGGCGGCACGATGCTCGGCGCCACCGGCGACCGCGACCAGCTCGACTTTGACGAGGCCGTCGCGTCCAAGACCGACCCCTACCTGCGGGCCATCTCGTCGCTCATCGCCACGGGCGACTGGACCAACATTGCCCACCAGACATCTCTGCCTTTGCGCGAGCGCGTCTTTGTCGCTGTGCGCATGTTTGACGACGAGCAGCTGACCGTGTGGTTGCGCGACACGCTCGCTGAGGCCGTGCGCACGGGCGATGTCGAGGGCCTCGTGCTTACGGGCCTCACAGAACCCGCCGTCGACATCTGGGCCCGCTACGTCGACAAGTTCCACGACGTCCAGACGGCCACGCTCGTCATGTCCATGGCCGCGCCGCGGTTCGTCGACGACTACCGCTGCACGGCCTGGCGCACGGCCTACCGCGCGTACCTGCAGCGCTACCGCGCCTTCTTCCAGCGCGCCAAGTTCGAGGTCGAGAGCACCAAGCGCAGCAAGGGCGCCGACGGCCGGCCCAAAGTGGCCCCGCCCGCGCGCCAGATCGCCCTGCGGTGTGTCTATTGCGATGCGCAGACGCGGCTGGCCGTCCCGCCAGGAGGAAGCGGTTCTACGCCAGGAAGTGTAGGCCCCCTCGACAGCCACAACCAGCTGCCGGCCAAGTTGGCCTTGGCGGGTGTCAGCTGCCCGAACTGCAAGCGGCACCTGCCGCGGTGCGTCGTGTGCCTCGAGATTGTGGGCACGCCGCGGTCGGACCGGCCAGAGGCCTCGGCCGACGCCGACACGCGGTTGGCGGCGCGCTTCCCGACCTTTTGCCTCAAGTGCGACCACGTGCTGCACCTGGACCACGCCCGACAGTGGTTCTCGCGGCACGCCGAGTGTCCCGTACCGGAGTGCCGGTGCCGGTGCAACTTCCGAGCGAATCCGGAACTGAACTACCAGTAAGGGTGGCCGGACGCCCAGATAATGACGAGATGGTCTAGGATATTTTGGAACAATAATAGGACCAGGTGTAATGTATCATAGTTGTTTATATCATGTCTATTTATTCACGAATGCATAATTGCCGCTTGGTATATATGACGCTGTCTTTACGCCTCATCCTTAACACCTGTTGGTACCTCCACTACAGCTCGGGATGCGCCCCTACCCTGGTCCCGCTTCTTGTTCTTCGATGCCCCTGGTGCATCTCCTGCCCCTGCAGCCGCGGCGTCTGCTCGCTGCTGCAGGCCCTGTTTGCCGTGCGGCACCCGCGCCTTGGCCAGCGTCTCGGCCGGCAGATCCGCCACCTTCTTGCCGTCCTCCCAGAGGACCAGCTCGTTCGCTGCAACTCCTGCACTCCCTGTGGCCGGTGGCGGCAACAGCCGTGCACCCTCCCGGCTCGTTACCACGCGCTGGAAGAACTTAATCGGCACTTTGCCGTCCGCGTCGCCCTCTGTCAGCACCACGCCGTTGGCCGCGCGCCACCACTTGAGACTCGGGTCTTCCCGCAGCGCGCGGCGCACGTCCAGAAAAACGAGCACCTGTGCGTCACGGCGCAGACCCGGGATGACGGTGCCCGCGCGGCGGGCGCTCTCAATCGACTCGGCCCCCTCCTGGCCGCCCTCCAAGCAGCCGCAGTGCACATGGTTGCGCGTCATGCGCCGCAAGCCGCCGCTCGCCTCAATGGCCGGCCAGAACGCAAAAAAGGTGCCGTGGCAGACCACGGGCGGCGCCGTCTCGGGGTCTTCAATGGGTGTGAGCAGGCCGGCGTCGCTGGTCACGGTGGCAATGCTGTGGCCCTGGTTGGCGCGGATGCGGAAGTCGGCGGGGCTGTCGGTGTCGCTGATGGTGTTCAGATCGAGCGTCTCTTCGCTGCCTGTCCGCTTCAGAGCAAACCGCTGCTTGTCGTTGGTCAGGACGACGTCGCGGACCTCAGCCAGCGTCACCTTTAGGGACCGCATGGGACCCCACTGCAGGACCTGGTCGAGCGGCGCAAAACCTTCCGGGTCGAGGGGGATGCCGGCGTTGGCGGCCTGGTGGCGGAGCAGGCGTGAGAGGGCGCGGCTGATGTCGACAGAGCGCCCGCCGCCGTGACCACCACCGCCAGAGCGACCTCCACGTTTACTGCCGCGGCCTCCTCCCCGTTTGCTGCCACTGCCTTCCCGGCCGCCATTCGCGCCGTCGCGGCCGATGCCGATGCCGGAGAGCCGGTCGTGGAACTGCGCGGCGAGCGACTCGGCGTTGTCAAAGTCGTCCATTGTGTGTTGTCTGGGCGTTTTTGTTGTTTTCGTATGAATCAGATTTGATGCCCGCAATGGCCGTTGCCAACTGCTCGTTGCTTTGGCTGTCGTCGTCGTTTGTCCGAGTCTGCTCAGCTTGGGAGCGATGCCCGTCGTTGAGATTGATCGGGCCAGCCCAGTCTTTATATGTGTGTGGCGAGACAGACGTGGGATCTGCTTCATTCAGGACGAGGAAAAAAAACAGTCTTCTTTAGGCAGTCGTGAATTTTGTTGAATGTTGGTCGTCTTTGTTCGCTTTCGTAGTAACTTTTAAGCTGTGGTCGTCCAAAAAAAGGTGGTTTCTCAATTGCGGGGCCCGGTCGTTCACGGCTCAGCCTTGCAGCTAAAATAGCCCCTCTGGCCTTAAATTGAGTCACCGGCGTGCCAGCACTTCACCGTGGCCGCACAGCGAGCGCATTGTGTGACGAGTCAGGCTGGTGGTCTGGCAAGACGAATTCTGCCCGGACTAGCAGCCTGAAGCGGTCATACGCGTACCCAAGTGGCGCTGGCGGACATGAATGCCACGACAACGGCGGCGAGGCGGGCTCAGGTACGGGGCCTAGCCTGCGCAGGTCGCTGACGAGGATCGGGAATTTGCCATAGATGTTTCGTTTCACACGTTTCCCGACCGTTTGCTGCCGCTCAAGCAGGATGCCGTTGATCTGCCGTACGAACACGGGCCACCGCCAGTGGATGGCCACCGTTCGTATTCTGTCTATAAGGCTGAACGACATGGACAATAGATCGTAATAATCTACAATCGCCGTGGACCAGCCCTTTTGTATACTGCGGAGGGCAGAGAGGTGCCGCGAGGCCGGGATCCCCTTATTCCAGATCGCGTCCCAAGCGGCGGCGGCCGCTGCTTCGTCTGCGTGGCGTGGGGGCAGTTTGTGCACCCCCGTGGTTCGTACGCAGCGTACGGTAACGGGTGCATTCTATAAAGGAAATATCGTACGCGCCGTATACTAAGCGAAAGAAGTGAGAGACATAAGAATTAAAGGGCGGGGGAGAATAAAGTGCATCGTTGACTGAGTAACCACGAAACCAAGTTAGGTCCTGCACTCCGTATGGAGTCGTCGATGCGCCTTGCTAGGCGAGACTGAATTCACGGGTGGCGTAGTCCCGTGACCTCGCCTTTCCTACACCTAAAGGTGAGACGAAGGTCATACAGTTGAGGTTTAGATGGAGTTGGTACTTTATGGAGTAGGTTTGGATGGAAACGTTACGGAAGTTTGAAAGTTTGTATGGGAGCAAAAACACATTGCGTATTATATTCAAAAACGAGGCCACACATAAAATAAATGGAAACTTAGAATAAGACGAGAAGCAAGAAAAGAAAACAAACCAATCCACACCAACTTTGGGAGTCATGATATAAATTCGTAATACACTATACATCAATCGCTGAAAGACGACAAGGGGAGGAAGAAGAGAAGACAAGAAGAAGTAGGCACACAAGAAGGTTTTTGAGGACAAAAAGCGAAAAGAAAAGTAAAAGGAACGCCAGCGTAAGAACGTAAAAAGGTGGGGGGAGTGTGGTGTTGGTGGTGGCTGTTATATAGTACAGATCGGTCAAAGCATGACCATAAAGGAAGCATTAAAGTGGACGCGAGAAGATGAGAGAAAGAAGAAAAGAGTTGAGAAGGAGTGGGCGCAGGTCATCACCGGTAACCGCCCACTTGGGATGACGCCGAGGACAGGCTGGGCAGCGCGCTCTCACGCCGGCGGCTGACGCTGCCCGTCCGGTTTAGCAGCGCCGTCTGCCCGAGCGACAGCTGCCGCTGCACACGGTCTTCGGCGTACTTATCGGCTAAAGATCCGGTTCCGACCGTGCTGCCACCATCACGATCTTGTGGCGCACTCCGCTCCAGGAAACGGCGGCTCGACAGCAGCGGCGACGACGACGCCGTCACGGCCGTGGTGGTTGTCTGGGGCGTGACCAGGCGCGAGTTGAGGCTGGATGGCACGAGACGGCGGCGCGGGAGGGCCGACGATGCCAGCGGCGGGTTGTTGTTCGCTTCGACGGATGGATGAGCCACGTTGGCGTTGGCAGACACGGCGGCCGCATTGTTCGCGGATGTCGCGAGAGGGATGTGCTGCACCGTGTTGTGCGACGGCTGCTGCTGCTGCTGCTGCTGCATCTGGCTCGCGTACTCGCGCGACGGGTACTCCCGCGCCTGGTACTCCCGCGGTGCGGTTCGCAGGCCGGCCACCTCGGTCACAGCGCGCGAGGGCGACCGGACTTGGCGATCGTCCATGTCGTCGTCACCACCGTCGTCGGCCAGGGCCACCGTCCGCCGCGAGCGGAACAGGAGCGACGTCTTGCGGCCGTCTTCAGGCTCTTCCGTGCCCGCCCGCCGGGTGCGCAGCAGCGACGAGCGGCGACCCGTCGACTGCGGCATCTCCTCGGGCTCTTCGGAGGCGGCACGGCGTGTGCGCGAGATCATGAGGGACGACCGGCGGCCCGCGTTTTCGCTTGACACGGGCGGTCCGAGCGCAAAGCGCGGCGAGGGCAGCGTTGGTGTCGAGAGGAACGATGTGCGGCGGTCCTCGTAGCGTGTCGGGGCCCGCGGGCTGGTCTGCAGTTTGGGGGCCGTCGAAGCGGGCTCCATGACCACGCCGCGCCGCGCGTTGGCGAGCGTCGCAAAGGCTTTGTTCGTTGTCGTCGTGGAAGTCGGGCTGGCGATGGTGACCGTTTCGTCTCGGGAAGACCGCTGCGCCTGGTGCTGGCGGATCTCCTGCTGTTGCTGTTGGAGCTGCTGCTGCCGTTGCTGCAGTTCTTGTTGTTGTTGCTGTTGTTGCTGTTGCTTCTGCTGCTGCTGCAATTGCTCTTGTTGCTGTTGCTGTTGCTGTTGTTGCTGTTGTTGTTGTGACGGTGGCGGTGGCAGGTTCGCCTGAATCTGTGCAGTGGCGGCCGCAGCAGCTGCTGTCGCCTTTCGGTGTGCTGCCTCGTCGTTGAGCGTCAAGCACAACTCAGTCAAACTGCGGCAGATGCTCTCGGCCTTGCGGCGGAGCTGACGGTCCGTGACGGTGGATGGCATATTGGTCCCAATGGTGCTGGCACCGCTCGAGATCGGGCCGGGTTGGCCCACCACGCCTACCATCTGCGACAGCGCAAGTGCTTCCGTCGCCGCAGTCTCGATGGCGCCGTAGACATCATCGCTCACGTGCGGCTTCACGCCGCGCAGGGCAGACAGCAGCACCGGCTGGTTTCCTTGCTGCGGCGACTGCAGAGATTGCTGCTGTAACTGCTGCTGCTGCAACTGCTGCTGGAGCTGTTGTTGCTGGAGCTGAGAAGATGTGGTGCTGCGAACGTCCGCCGCCTGGCCGTTGGTGGCAACGCGCTTCGGCGAACCCGAGATGGTGGTAGCACTCGTGGTTGCCGTGCGCGGCCGCTCGTCCGACGCACGCGACATGGCCGCACCGGCCGTGGGCGGGATCTTGCCCGTCAGCTCGAGTCGCCGCATACGCGACTTGAGTTCGTCCAGCTCGTCCCAGACCGTCGAGGGCGCGGTCGTCGAGGCGGTCGACTCGGTGCTATCCATGCCGCCAATACCGCCAATGCTACCAATGCCGAGGCCGGCATGGCCAACGTCGTGCAGCTCCTGACGCTGCACATCGGCGTGCCGTGGCACCAGGGGCGAGGAGTTGTAGGTACGGGCGTACGTGTGGGAGGTCTTGATCGACGATGTCCGCAACGGCAGCGGGGCACCGCTGCTGATGGATTCCGTCACAGAGGGACGCCTCCGAGAGTAGTTGGTGCCGACTTCCGACGCTGTGTCATAAAACATAGACGTGCGCGGCGTGCTCGGCGACGGCCGTGCTGATGAGATGACTGTGCGTGTGCGGATGGGGTCCGGCCGCTGTGATGTTGTTGCCGACCGCAAGGGTGTGGTCCGCTCGGTAGCCAGGGCGCGCGGTGGCGTATCACGTGCAAGTGCAGCCTTCTGTTGTAGTTGTTGTTGTTGCTGCAGCTGTTGCGGCTGCAACTGCTGCTGTTGCAACAGTGCCTGCTCGTCGGCATACCGTCGCTGGCGGGCCGTCTCCCGCTGATCAGAGAGACGGCGTGTGATCTGTGGTGGTGATGTGTTTTGGCGAGAAGGCACGGCAGCAGAGAATGGCCTCCGCTGAGATGCTGTGCGACTCACACGAGACTGTAGTGAGGGAGTTAGTATCTTGATAGGTTCTCAGAGAGGTAGCCTAGGAACAAGCCCCGCGGGCGATGTTTGAGGCGAGAAAGCGGAAGGATAATGAAACACGAAACAATACATGGAAACCCCAAACACAGAAAAAAGTGAGCTCGACCGCAATCTCAGTCTCCAGTTGAGGCGTCAAGTCAAGATGAGACAACAATGGTCATGCAGTATAATGAGACAACAGGAGATTGGGGTTTCTGCGATCTTGCGCGCAAAACAAAACGTGACGTGCAGATCCAAACAATGATGCGAGATTAAAGATTGAAGCATCGGGAGGGGGGAAAAAATAAAAAAATGGGGCAGCTCTAACAGAAAACGTGGGATAAAAAAAAGGGAAAGCGGCGTGGCAACGTACAGTGGTGTTGGGATCGTCAGTCTGACGGTCCTCTTCCGTTGAACGCTGTTGGCGCGGGTCTTCGCGGGCAATGCGCATAAAGATGTCAGCCGTGGTGTCGGGATCGGCACGACGCTGGACGTGGACGCCGGTCTGGGAGTAGTCGTCGTCGCCGGCATTGTTGCGGCCTTCGAGGGCGCGCAGCGTGCGGTCGCGCTGGCGGAAATCTAGCACGTCGCCATTGGCAGTGTCGGCGTCCTCATAGGCGCCGCCGCCGGGCGAGCGAAGGTTCATGTCCTGCAGGCCAAGACTCTTGCGCGAGCCCGAGGAGCGGAAAGAGCGAATGGGTGGGATGACGGGGCGAGACGTCGGGGCCTCGTTGCGAGGCGCACGGAACGAGAGCGGGGGGCGCGAGGTCGTGGTCGTGGCCGTCTTTCGCTTGTCATCGGCAGACTGGAGCGGAGGCGAGTGCTGCTGGAGCGGAGGCGACTGTTGTGGTTGCGAGCGTCGCGTAATTGGTGTCGATGTCTCGGACACAGCAGACTTCTGCGTGTCGAGGGAGGCTGACTTGACCAAATCACGCTGGCCCTTGGCCCACTCCTTGGTGGACGTTTCGGGCGAGGGCGGGTCGGCGCTGGTGGCGACAGAGGCCGCGAGATCGTCGTCGTTGTCGGCGGTGCTGAAGTCGGCAGCGACCGTTTGTGTCCTTGTCTGTGTCGGCGTTGGCGTGGAGCTCTCGGTCAGGTCGTTGGAGCCAAAGGACGCGGGCGCACGGCGGTGCAGCGACGTATTTTTCTTGGACGGGCTCGGGTCGGTGAGGGTACGTTGCAGTCGCGTCGTGCCAGCGGGAGAGGTGGGCGAGGTGGGCGAGGCAGGGGTGGGCGATGGCGAACGCAGAGGAGGATTGGCAGCGGACGAGGGCACGGTGGTATTGGCGGCGGAGGGGGGAGAAAACGTGGAAACGACAACCTTTGGCGGGGAGGCGTAGACGTCGCGGAATGACAATGACACCGGGTCGTTGGCGGCGGACGACGAAACGGCAGACGAGGACGACGTAAAGGTCGGAGTCGTAAAGGAGGAGGACGAGAAGGACGAGGACGACGCCGAAGAAAGCGCGGTCGTGGTGGCGCTGGTGGTCGAGGGCGACGTGGCGGCGGTGACGGCGGAAGAAGCGGTGATGGCGGTGGAGGACGACGAGGACGACGAGGTGTGTTTGGGCGACGATTGGTTGTGGTTTTGGGTGTTTTGACTGGGTGCGTCGTTTTGGCTTTTCTTTTGGTGCGAATCGGACGCAAGCGTGGGCGCAGGATTTTGAAACGTCGACGCGCGGGAGCGAGCGGTGGCAGTGGCTGGACTCGGGCGGGATAAGGCACTCGAGGCGGTCGAGGCGGTCGAGGCCGTTGAGGGCGCTGTTGCTGTTGTTGGCGCAGGGAGAGGTAGAGGGAGCGGGCCTGAGAGGGAGTGTGCATGGGCGTGGGCGTCGCTAGCGCTGCTGGGGGCGTTGCCAGCATTGCCAGCGCTGCCAGCGCTGTAGCGGCGATGTGCTGTCGCAGGTGGGGCGGCGGCGGTAGCGTCAGTTACAGCGGAAGGTGCGCTGTGCGTCTGCTCCTTCTGTTTCTGTTCCTGCCGTCCCTGTTCCTGGGCGGAATCGGAAGAGGATTGTCCCGCACCGTTTGGCGATAGCGATGGCAGCGACACGGGCGAAGGCGGCACACGCTGCAGACGCGACGGCAGCACCAGTGTATCTTTCTTGAGGTCGGCAAAGCGGAAGGCGGGCAGTTTGGACGCGCTGTGGTTGAGACGGTGTCTGTGGAGGACGTTGTTCGGGTGAGCCTGTGAGCCCGTGTCTTGCTTCTCCTGCTGTGTGGTGTAATGGCTGGTCGTCGACGAGGTTGGCGATGCTGGCGTGTCGTCCTCGCCAAAGGTAGAAGACGTTGTCAAGGACAGTGGCTCGCGTGCGAGAACGGGTGCATTGCCGGTGCTATTGGTGTTGGTCGATAACGTAGAGTGTAGGTTCGATGTAGATGCCGATGCCTCGGCGGCGGGAGCTGGAGACATGACTGTAGAAGCCATATCGTCGGTTGCGCCTTCTTTGGGTGCGGCGGGTTGCAACTTCCTCGAAATGAATGCGATCAATATAACCTGGGCTTGTTCCTTCCTTGTTCGGTTTTGTCGCCCGGAAGCTCCTTCTCTTTGTATTTTTTTCTTATATCTCCTTCCCCCCTTAACTACGACTCTGCCTCCTATTCAAACAGTTCGTCAACTGCGTCAACCAGCAGCCCTTTGTCGATTTTATTGTCTTCGTTCTGTTCGGACACGGTCCGCCGTTCACCCCCTACTCGGCGGCTGGCGAGGTCGGCTGGCGCTCCGGAGCTCGGCCTGGCAGCTGAGAAGCTCGGAGGATGTGCTGGACGGTACAAGTGATCGTACAAGTACTCGGGGTAAGTTGCTTCTGTCGTGTCACGGTGCGCTGGGCGTTTTCCATCGGCGACAGGCGAGAAGCGCGTGCAGCTGGGAGCGTGGGTGGTGGACGGTCGGGTTCGGTGCTCATTCGTCGTGATAGAGCTGGGATCGAGGTAGAACGAGAACGAGAGACGTCAAGAAGCGAACGAAAAGGTGATAAACACGAAAACCGAAGCAAAAGGAGAGCTGAACAAGAAAGACGTTGAAGATTCAACAATGCGACATCAGGAGGGCACGCTCGACGAAAACGAACAGCTCAAAAAGCAACGAGCAAGGGTGTTGAGGGGCTCTTCCTCTGTTGGCAGTACCGACAAGGGCTGCAGCCGGCCTGGTGGATTCGGTGTGGACTCTGCCCCCTCCCTGTTCTCTTTTCTCTTTCTGCTTCGTCGTCTTGTCTTCCTATCTCTCTTGACTTGAACTGATGCGCTGTAAAGAATAGAGGAAATGTTGGAGCCCGTCCAGAGGCGAGAGGAGCAAAGGTGGACAAGCAGACTATGTTGTTCTATGAGAAGGAACTCGGAGCAGAGAAGAAGGACGACTGCGACTACGGCAACGACCTCGCTCAACGATCAGCGAGCGAGAACGTGCTCTAACCTGAGCACGACAGCGGCGACGGGACGGAAGGAAGAAGAAGGAGAAGAAAAAAAGGAGGCGAGAAGTGACGAGCGACCCGAGACAAACGTCGAATTGGCCGGCTTTCGACATGTCATCCCTTCTTGCTCGAGGTACGACGTACGGAGTACAAGTTAAGAGCTCCCATGTTCTCGGTGGACATACACGCACCTACCCGCATGCACCAACTCGACTATCACAGGGGTCTGCAGGTAGGAAGGAGAATAGGGGAGCCATCCCCCCTCCACCTTCACCCTCCACCTTCCACCCTCCACTCTCTCTTAGACTCTTCCCCTCGAGCTAGTCAACGCAAGGACGACGTGCAGGCATCATCATCCCGTCGCTGCCGTCAAGGTGTGCCAAGTGGCCCAAGTGTGTCCTGTTCAAGTGCAGCCAGATACGATACGGGCGTTGGTCAAGACTATCTGACGCTGCGATCTGCGCGGGTCCAGGGCCGCCCTCAGGCGTTGCGATCGTGTTTTCTGGGGCCTCTTGTTCGCTTCTCGCTCAACTATGCGTCGAATCAAAAGGTGAGACATGCAGCTAGGACCTGGCGTGGCCATTTTTAAACATCGGCGGGCGTTGGGAGCGCCGATCCTGACAGCCTCTTTTGTTTGGCTGTCTTCATTTTTTTTCTTTCTCTTTTCTCTCTTTTTTTTCTTTCTTTGCTTGCCGTTTTTTCGTTTCTTTTTCTGGGGCCTTTCGTTTCTTTGGCTTCCCTACGGTGTACCTTCCCGCTGCTTCCTTCCTGCCTCTCCCTTTCTTTGGTCACATCAACTCGTGCAGGCTGTCTTTTCCTTGGTTGACACCAACCGCTATCACAAAAAACGACCAATATCAGACATGGAAAGCCAATTCACCGTTGCGATTCGCCGGCCGCGCCGTGCGCGAATCCACCGACCCTTTAAGACACCCTTCGCTCTTTGCATCCCAACCACCCTCCTTTCCGCACAATGGCACAGGGTGGTCTTGACAAAGTATCAAGAACGGCCTTGCCAACCAGGAATGGCAAAAGAATAGGGAAAGACACAAGAGAAACAAAAAGGCACAAGAGGGCACAGGAACAAATAACTCTAGGCCGCGCTAATACAACAGCGCGTCCTCGCAATGTCGACCCTTAGCCCTTGGGCACATGCAGCAACGGTGCATATTTTGCTGCATCGCCTACTGCACGCCAATGCATGTGTTGTCTTTTTTATTTTGCTTTTTTAATTGTTGCTTTTGCTGGCTTTGCTTCCTTCTTTCTCCCGTTTCTCATATGAGAACTTTGCCCTCGAGGCTCAACCCGTTTTGTGGCGCACAACGCTCCCCGAAATTCTTTTTCACTTGCAAAAGGAAAGGGCACAGCGAGAGAAATATGCAGTAGCAGTGTTACATCGTTTTGAGAGGTCGCAAGACGACAGAGAAATCTCCGTGCAAGACCAACTTGGCTTCCGCATTTTTGCCCTCGACGCTCTTTTCCTTCGACGGGGAAAAAGGTATGTCATACTACGAAGGTAAGATACCTCTTTCGCTTCCGGTGGCTGGCGGCTGGGCAGAAGCACAAATAGGGGGGAGGAATTACGCAGAGCAGGACGTGCGCACGGTAAAAAGAGGCGAGGTCTTTTCTTTGGCGATGTGCTCGGCCTTTTCTCTCGTCTCTGGCCGTCTCCCCCCTCTTCCGCCTTCCTACTTGGGCTGTTCGTCGGTTCCTTCGAGAATCGAAAAGCACTGTTCTCGCACAGAGCACGGCTGTGGCGGATCGCGTACCACCTTGACATTCTATGGAAGTGCGATATGTGTCCGAGTCACTAACAACATGGTCTATAGGTTTCCATAACAGCTGTGATATAACACAACCAACCGCCTATCCGACCGGTTTGCTGGGAAATGATGTCGCCAATGAAACAAAACGGCGGTACGACAAACTCTTTTATCCGTCATTCGACAAGATCAAGAATACGGAGTAATAATTACATGTTAGTACAGGGCTATCCAAACTATTGACTGCGAGGTACACAAAATGACAGGCTCTGCAAAGCCGTGCTTCCGTATCCTTTTCCCTGCTGTTTTGTGCCGCCAAGTGAAACGACTCGATATTTTGATATGCTGGCAAAAGTAACCCCCAAAAACGACAAACTGCCAGAAAGCCTGGTCTCAAAACAAGGCCCCCCTCGTCAGGGAAGAACAGGGGCAGGACAACCTTTCCTGGTCTTTATTGACAAGCGGAGTTGAGTTGCACTGAGAGCAGACCTGGCCGAGCTAGCCTCCCTTGTCTGCTCTCTGCCCCTCGCCGCACCTAGTGTACCAAGATCCACGCCCATCGAAGGAAAGAGAAAAATTGAGACGAAAACCGACAGGGAACGAGAGAACGAGAAAGACGGAAATATTGTCAAAACAGGGACTTTCTATGCAGTATTTACCATCAGCAAAAAGTACTTCGTCCTCTCTGCTCTCCGTACTCAGTATGAAGGAGGTGGCTTGGTTGGTGGTCAGATTTTCGTTTGCACCTTGCAGCTGCACCCCCTTTCCAATATCCAATCTGTCTGGTCGGCCCCCTAAATATAAACGAAGTGGACGCCATGTCACTGTACCCAAACACAACCGTCACGTTTTCCCGCCTTTGCATCCCCTGTGTCGTGCAGGAAACCGAAGCCCACAAAAGTGCACAAAGCACAAAGCACACGCGGGTGCGTGTTAGTCGACCAACACCACCGCAATACCGCGATTCATGACATTCGCTTTCTTTCCAACTTAACCCGATACGAATACGCCAAAAGGCGACGCTCCGCAGCCTGGTTCGCTGGCTCAGCTGTGTCTTACCACTTCTCGGGGTCGTCTGGAACATTTTGGACGGGAGCGGTAATGATGCGAGCCTCGTACAGCCACGAGTGTGTCGATCCTCGTTGCATTGGATGCTGAGCGCGCCTGGTTTTTTGGATCGAACGTGGCAAACCTTGTCTTCTGTCCCTTCTTTTTTTTTCTTTTCTTTTTTCCCGCTTTCCGATGTCGTTCTTGTCTTTCTATCCTGTCTTTCTTTCTATTGATTGTAGTCGCACGTTTTTGTCTGACTTTGTTCCCACTCTTTTATCCTCGCTCTCTTTCGTGGGCTTTCCTTACCTCGCTCACCTCGATCCCTTGCTCCCCTTGCTTAGCGTCTCCATAGGCCGTTTCAATATCCCATCTTGCCCATTTTTCTGACTCCATATGGGACCTTGCCATATCGTTTTTGGTATTCAAACAGGCGCGAGGCCCTACGGAGTAGTCAACACAGAAAGCATTGTTCCTTTCCAACCCCATCCCTCGGTCCCCCGTTCCACTCACACACTCGCTCGCGGTGCGCTTTTCTCACACTGCTCTCACCCACAGCGCAACGTGCCGGTGTCGTTCCTTGTGGGTTCTTGTGTCGCTCTTCCCTCTTTCACATAGCGTGTTTGCGGGCCACCCAGGCCCTCGCCAGGGTCGCTTTATCCCACATGGGTTAAAAATGGGATGAAAAGAACAGGAAAGGGGGAAAGAGAGGGGAGAGAAGAGACAAGAGGATAGGATGGGGACCAGGTCACGAATCTCACATGAAATCCAGTAGTTCATCCCTTGCGTCGGAGCAAAAACAAGAAACGGGAACGAGGCGAAAATCGGATCTCATACTCTTTGCTCGTGTCGAAAGGGACCGCGACCGGGGCATCAGAACGTCAAGGGTCCTGGATTCCAGGTTCCTTTATCCTGTTGCTGCCCAAAAAGAAGCTATGGCCTTTCCCGTCGTGCTAAGCCGGCGACATGTTGACAGCTCTGTGAAGGAAGGCCGCCAGCGCGACCCTCACCGGACACATTGTGGCACCTGCGGACCTTGCAGACGAAGGCAGCTTACTCCGTACAATGGTAAAGAAAAGTGGACGGCAGTCGCCAGATAGAGCGCACAAGACGCGTCGTGCAGTTGAAGGGGGTCCAAGAGACCCAGAAGAGGACCGTCTGAAAATTAAGGTTAGCTGATACAGCGTGAGGTCCAATTGCCTGCACCGGTGCTCCATCGAGTGTACACTCCGTATGGAGCATCTTGTTGGCCCAGACCAGACATCGGGGCAAGAAAGCAACAGAACGCGGACATTGACACCACCTGCAGAATACACCAGGCGAAAATACGGACCAGAATACGGAGTCCAATACGTGGTGTCGTACGTCGTACGGAGCAAACGCTATAGCTAAGAGTCCGGGGGCAGGCAGCCAGGGAGCCAGGAGCCAGGATGCCGTTGTATTCCGATAACCAGAGGGGGAAGTTGGCAGAGAGAAGCACTGCTCGACGGTCCACTGCATACGACGTTGAACGTTGCAAAGTGCAGCTTGACTCAAAGTAAACAAAACACCAAAACGGGGGAACCGGCGCAGAGAGAAAAGGGGCGTGCGGTGCGTCTCGGAGAGAAAATGGCGACAGACCAAAACTCGTAATATGAAAATCATAATTGTCAAAGCACAAGAGTGCAACAACATATCCATGCGACGGACTGCTTCTTCTCTCCATCTGTCTCTTTCTCTTTCCCTTTTGTGACGACCTTCGAAATTTGGACACTCGTGGACATCTCGGCCGGATGCGGACAGGCTGCTCCGAGCGAACCCCAGCCGAACCTGACAGAGGCCCCTTCGGAGCATGAAACGCCACACCTCCGTACGGAGTGCCCCCGTGTGTCCCCTACGGGGTTCAAGTAGAACAAGGAGGCTCTTTGCACGTGATAATATTCTACTGCGTTCGACGTCACGCTGACAAGAGACGGCAACAGTAAACAAAGGTTGTTCTTACAACATGAAACACAACAGTGACATCACGACCCCTCTTCGTGACTATAAACAAAACAGCTCTCATAGCAGGCAGCAAGCTCAGCTTCTCTCCTTTTTATTGCTATTGCTACACGGGAGTGGACTCAATGTCTCGTCCAGCTGGCGGGAAAGGAGGGCGAGAGAGGGGTCGACACAACACAGACGCATACACCAGAAGCGTTTGATCGTCACACGATCTTTATTTTATTTTGTGCAGTGTCCTTTTGCGTCGTACCGGAGAACTCCGTATAGTGAGCGGAAAAGAACTCTATTGCAATTTTTGTGCACCATGCCCTGTCCACGGCGTAACAGCAGTTGCCTTTGTTTGTTTTCAGGTCATTGTGCGTATCATGGAGGGGGCTGTGAGAATCTAAGAAAGAGCCTCAACCACGACTGCAACCTCTGCATTTGTCCTGTCCTTTAGACTTTATTTTGTTTCAAGGCAGACCCGGTCTAGGTCCATGCATTGCTTCCACAAGGAGGAGGGCGCCCCAGACTGCCTTTCTTGGCACGATGTGAGGCCTCAACCTGTGACAAAGGTGACACGACACAACAGTCCAGCAAAAACACGATATCAAAGCCACATACAGAGTAAGCAAGGCAACACATGCATGCACAACGCGGGTGTACAGCATTTTTGTCACGTCCCATGCCTTCTTTCATGTTCCCTCTTCTCTACTTTTGAAACCTTCTCGTTCAGCACTGTATTCTGTCATATGATTACTTTTGCAGCACAACAAAGTTTATGCCGTAGGCAGCCTTCAATAAGAGTTTTGCTTAGTTTGAACAAATCTGCAGCAAGTGCAGTCCGTCGCCTTCATAAGACGGATGAACCGCCACGGCAAGGCTAGGAGAGAGGCGTCTGAGGTTGAGCACGACGGGAGTGAGGGAGATACAGTGCCATGATATCACCAGGAAGAGGGGAACCACATGTTGGGTAGGATGTGGGAGAGCAGCTGTAACCAAAATTCAGGTGGCCGTATTGAACAAAATATCAAAAATCAAACACAAGCCTCGCGTTGATGGGCAGATATGGGGGAATATTCAAAACAAAATCACTGCCACGTCCAGACCAGCCACGAAGAGAAACCCGAGATAGTTCACACACTCGTGCTTGATCCAGGAACCTCGCCCGTGGTCCCGGGTTCTGGCCATTCGGGCTCCTATCATTGTTGTTGTCCCCGTGCTTGTTGTCTTCTTTTAATCATAAAGAAATATCCGTGTGCCTTGCATATCCCCAAAGCTTGCTAAGAGTATTTTCCCATCTCTATGAAACTTGACCACATGCAAATTGGTTTCCCCTTCTCGGCCCCCTTCCCACGGTGTTCGTCCAAGCCGGGACGGTACAGGCTCTGACGACCAGGTGATGTAGTGGCCCGTTTTGCAAAACAGAAACGGAATGCAAAGTTGGGAACTCGGGATCTTGATCTCTTCATTCGAAGGGTGTGCGTGAGGGAAGAGGTATCTGCTGCAACACTCAACTATATTTTGTTTTACATTCTCGAGTGCATTGCAAAGAGTCAGCCTTGCGAGATGCGAGCCGTGTTGTTGCTGCTGTTGCCGTGGCGGCTGTTGCAGATGTATGTTTGTTATTCCTCTCGTTTCTTCTGTGTTCTTTGATATTGGCAACTATCCGTGGTATAGATATTGGTATAAGCCTTCTTCCGGTTGACCAATTTTCCCTTTCACATTTCCCATTTTACCAGTCACTGTTTTACGGCTCCTGACTCTGATTTGAATTTCATTTTATCCACGTCTGTTTTGTTTACAATGACAACAATAGGAACATATAAGATACCATGTATATGGTAACAGCTTTCACTTCCCGCCCGCGCGACAATCTGTTTGTAACGGGTTCCAAGTATATAGAACCCAGATTTGTTTACTTCTGCGGCTATTATTATCTTTTATTTCCGTTCACTTGCAACCTGTCTTGCAAGGTGTTCATTGCTTGTGTCTGGATCTGTCCAAGCCGTCCGAAACTCAAATTCACGCGTCCTCCTTTTTTGTATGTTTATTATTCTCAATGCAAAATTGGCTTTGCGGATCGATATAAAGATATCATCCCCCCATCCAGGCACGCGGCACGGCATCTTTTCCGCGCGGAGGCACATGGACATGTTCACGTTGGGTAACCCGGCCGTGATATATCAACAAACGTCAACTGCTCTACGAGATATATCTCTGTCACTGTATTAAGCTGACAGGTCTACGGACAAGGATAGCAGAGCTTACCTCGGAGCAAGGCCCGTCCAATCCGGTGTCATTCTGGGGTGTTTACGACTGCCAGGCTCTGTCCAAAATATGTGCTGCTGCCTACAGCCTTGTTTTGTTGTTTCCCTTCCCATTTTTTTTTATCATTATTTACTTTTCAGCAACAACCACCCGGCTTCTTCGATGCTCGTCGCATTGGCTTCCTCCTTCTGCGTATGGCGTCGTATGTCGTATTGTTTCTTGTCGTTTACATTTGTTTCAAGTTGTTTTCTATTTCCTCGCAAACTTTTTTTGTTCTGGCCGTCTCCATCCTCATACGCATGCGCGATCCTTCTTTGTCCTCCCTTGGTGCAGCTGGAAGCACGGTATAAAAAATTAATTCAAATTCTAAGGCCCAGATCTTGTCCTGACCTTTTTATCTATTTTTCGATATTTCAATACCGTGAGACCGCGTCTTTTTCAGTGTGCATGGAGCAATACGGGAGATAAATTGTGGATATTTGGGCCACTTAATCCATGGGCCCTGCATTGTGCATGCTTTCCCTTGAACTTGTTGGAAGTCCACTGTCACTTCATCTTACAAGGGACAAGTGCACCCTATTCGGGAATGCTGGTGATTCAGGAGCTCGGGCGCAAAAGAGAACAATAAAATAAAAGTTGAGAAATAACTCGAAATAAATCAGAAAGAGAGCAGAAAAAGGAAAGAAAATGAGGCGTACGAGGACGTGCGCGTGTGCACGAAAGTCGCAAAATGTGTGTGTGGATCCCTTTTTTCGTCTCTTGCGGTCGCTCACTCAAAAAGAAGAAAAAGGGTGGGCAGCAAGCCAAATTGGTACCGTTTCAGATTCTGTCCGGGGGAAACCTTGGCCTGTTCGATCCTTTTTATTCGGAGGGCCACAGAGGAAAGGTGGGCAAAGTGGACAGCAGCAAGAAAAAAGCAAAAAAGAGAGGACCGCAGCCTTGCCCCTTTTGAGGGTTGGCGGCATCTATGGAGCTCACGCACTCTTAAATCGACAACTGTTCCGGTGAGGCGTCATTTACTTCGTATTTTGAAAGAGCTGAACGAAGACGGCAAAATCAAAACATCGAGGCTGAAAAGAAGAAACAAAGAAAAACGGAGTAAATCATATCCATTGTCCGGCGGGAAGTGGAGGCCACTTTCTGCCCGCTCGGGTATCGATCTATCCTCTTCTTCACCTTCTTTCAGATACCTCGGTTGATTGTTGAGTGCTGCGATACTCATCACGGTGAGCACACATTTTTCGACAGCCTTGAATTGCGATCGAATATCTTGCCTTGTCTTTGAATGGTTGTAAAAATAGCATTGATCACATCACATCTTAGTGTCTTGATGTCTTGGCTCTTCGTTCCGGGCGCTGAAGATTCGATGTCCATCTCCGTCATTTGGCCAATTTAATCTTAACCAGAGACTCGTTTTGCGCGAGCTGACGTACGACATACATTTTCTCAAGTTCTTTTTCTTGGTGTCCTTGGTGTCGCCTTTCGTGTCGTCTTCGTGTCGTCGATAATCGATGAGCAGAGTGGCTTGTTCTGACAACACCTGCGAAGGTGAGAGTCGCGTGTCTGACCTTAGCCGGGGTGTTGCTTGGAGCCAGTTCGCGTCTTCCCGAGGCAAGCAGGGAACACCCAGGATCAGCCAGACACGCGTCGTTATGTCGTACTGTAGTGAGAGGCTTGACAATGTTCTATTTCCATACGGAGTACCTTCCAATCTTCTTTATTTTCTTTGTTCCGTGTCGTTCCAATTTTTTTTTTCATTATTTTGAAAAGAACGGAACAGTTAAAGACCTGCAGATGGAAAACGACATGGCGGAGAAAATGAAAGGGGAAGGTTTACGAAATACACCGGAAGCAATGGGTCCCTGCAGGTGGTCACATTCTTGCTCGAGAAAGAGGGTAATAGAAGAGTGGTGAAGCGGTGAAAGGCTTGCATTTCCCAACGGTCTCTATACAGCTGAGAGGAGCTTCATTCTACGGTGCATCTTACTCGTATCATGTATGAAGCTCCGTCCGAGGTCTGTCTGAAAATGCAATCGACTGCCTGGACATATACATGCCGAGGGCCAAGCCCTACTTCTGCATTGTTTATTACCATCGGCAAAGGGGCTGAGAGGGTCTTGTTTCCCTTCACCTTTTGTATCGAAGACGAAAAAAAGGAGCACGACAATACCATGCCAGGTCCCCCTTCGACCCTTCTCGTCGCATGTCCGAAGGCAATCAGGAGACGGACGAGCAGACGGCAATCAGGAAAGCCCATGGCCAGGCATGTCAAGACCTTTCTCCTGGGTTTGGGGGCCCTTGGCCCAGCAACGAAGCATCAGAAACATCAAAAACAGCACATCGAGGACAATGGCCTGGCCAGGCTTCTCCCTTCTCCTTCCAGGGGGGCTTTCAGCGTTCCATTGCCCCATTGCTTCAGGGGGTACGACAGGCGACGAAACAGTCAACTTGGGACGAGATCGTGCGGCGGTCCTCGAATGGCATTGACGAGCCGACGACAGCAATCCACACGAGCAGTACGACATAGAGGCTCAGAGACCAGACGCAGCAGGCCCCGATGCGTTCGTGTCGTTACATATGTCGGCGGTGCCTTCGTCATCCATACAGCCATCCAGGCCAGCCCAGGTCGTGCCAGACTACCCTGAAAATAGAAAATAGACCTGGAACTGAGAAATTAATTCTGTCTCGCGCGAGACCAGGCCATGGGAAAGAAACAAAAATAAAATAAAAATGGGGGAAACAAAAAAAAAGCTGACACCTCGGACAGGAAGAAACAAGCAGGGATGTTCAGGGTAAGGGTGATGAGAGACGAGGACAGTGGCAGAGTGGGGCAAGCGGCCAGACAGACAGGGACAGGGTTCCAGTCCAGAGCAGGCAGGGCAGAAGAAGAGGACAGAAGAGAAAGCCCGCTGTGGCAACCAGCCAGGGGTAGGAGAGCGCAGCACACGAGCAGCACCCTGCGTACCCCGTAATATGTCGCAGTACTCAGTATGGAGTATTCGTCGTCCCCCTCCCCGTCTTCGTCTTGTCGATGTCGTCTTGCCATGCGTTCACAAGGACCGGCCGGGCCCTGTCGGAGCATGGACGAGACACGGCCTACTTGGTGCGGCGTGGCTGGCGAGACAACAGGCGCATCACGGGCGGCAAAATGAAAGGAGTGAATAGGAGGCGCGTCTATTCCTGACCCGCAATGCTGTCAACATGACGGGCCTTATGTATCCGTTCAACCAGAACGGCCGCCACGAGTCGCACATAGAGGACGGGACGAGGACGGCCAGCGAGCGCGGCCAGGAGCCAGCAAGAAAATGATGCAAAACGCCACGGCGCCAACAAACGGCCAGGGCCCGTTGTAGTATTCCGTACGGAGTTTGAATATTCGCAAGACGTGCAAAAACGAGAGGCCAGATGCAAAAGAACGGAGAAAAAAGCGACAAAGAGGCCAGGCAAATGCAAATGGAAAAAGGCCGCATCAACTGCACCTTCCCGCTGTGGCGGAGAGGGTGCCTCCTCGTCCCTCTCCGTAATAATGGCCCCCTCCTCCTTCCTCACACATCGTTAAATTTGGAGCAAAGACGCCCATTGGCTGGAGATTCTATTTATAGTAGGCGCCAGAACCAGTCGAAACGCCGCTCCAGCAGATTGCTGCGTGCTGATTGGCCGTCCAGACAGGGGATGGGTGCTCCAGGCGCCACTGCTGTGCGCGCTGATTGGGCTACCACCCAGAGAAGTGGGGCGCCCTACCAGTAAGCCACAGCATACACGCTCCAACAAACGACACTTTTTTGGCTTTCCCGCGCACAGGGCGAGGGAAAGTGCGACTGTGAACAGCGACAGAAAACGAAAGACGAGAAGGGACGCCCACGCAAGGTCCGCTTTTCCGTCTCGTTGCGCCTTCTGTGCCTGTTTTTTGGCTCGTCTCGTCCACTGCCACAATTCCCCCATCCTGATCCTCTGTCTCTCTGTTGCGCGCGCGCAAAGCGCTGTCCTTTTCCTCTCTCTCTCGTCTCTTGCTCTTGCTCTTGTCTCCTCCTGCTTTTTGTAGATCTTACTCGTCTTCTTTCCCACGCGCCCTCGACGTTCGGCCCTCGACCTGGAACCCTCGATCCGTCGTCCTTTTTTCTCGCCTGTTCGTCGGTTCCGCTCGCTCCTGCCCTTTGATAGTAGTTGTGCACAGCAGTCGTGACTTCCATACCCGTGGTCGCCGCCCGTCGCTCCTGCCGCCCCCCTCTTTCCCTCCGTATTACTGTGTTTATTCTCAGACCTTCCCGCCTAGAGGAGAAGGAGGGCCCCGTTTCTTCAGCACCAACAGCCCTCTTTCTGGTCTTCGATCCCACCCTCGTTCTTTCTCCGTCTGTCGCCCGCGCTTTCCCTCTCCACACAAGAACTCCACCACCCTCCAATCACCCCCATCCCCTTCCAATTCCCAGGCAAACCCCTGTTTGTCTCCATCCTGTTGCTGAACAAAGGCAGACCCGAACCGCCTGGCGCTGGTGGCTCTTTCCTTTTTCTGTGCTTTCCCTGTCCAGCGTTCAGACTGACGGGCGCACACAGACAGCGCCTCACATCTCACCCGCCGCCTCTTTCCTTCGTTCTCTCTCGTCCCCCCTCCTCGTTCCTCGTTCCTCCTTCCTCCCTTGTCCCTTGTCCCTCGCACCAGCGCCAACCAAATCCATTTGCTGGCCGTCTTTTCGTCTTTACGTCTTTTCCCTCCCGCACTCTCACCCACACCAACTGACTTGTTTTCTGTTTCTGTCCTCCCATTCTCTCTCCCTCTCTCTTCTGCTTTTTTTCGACACTTTTACCTGTTTTCTTTTTTCCTCCCGGGAACATCACCAAACCCTTCCATCGCCGCACGATTCGAGAGAGCTGACAGACGACGCCGCCGTATTGACTTGCGCTCGTCGTCTCATTCTCCTCCGCCTCTTTTCGCGTCCGCTTTAGTCTTTTTTTCTTTCGTCTTTCTTTTTTACTCTTCTTTCTCTTTTTTCTTTTATTTTCCTTTCTCACTTCATTCTTTTACTCTCTCCCCCCGCGGCGCTTGCCTATCGACTCTCCAGCGGCACAACCGACAATGTGTTAGATCCTCTCTAGACCAGACCTCGTTTGCTTTCCGCCTCTTTGTTTCTTCTTTCTCTTTCGGCCGGCCTTTGTCTTTTAGCCCTCCCTCTCCCCTCGACTGTTGCTTCGCTTCTTGCCGTTTTCTTCTTCCAACAACTCGCCCTAATCAAATTCTTGCTCGCTGCGTTACTGGTTTTTCCTGCGACAAATCCACTCGTCCTTTCTCGACTCTTAATATTCAACTCTCTCTCTCTTTCTCGTTTTCTCTTTTTCCCCAGTACAACACCCAGGCGGTTCTCGCGTACTGGGTCTCGACGCAGCAGAAGCAAAGCTGGAGACTCCCAACGACCGCGCCGGCACCCTGCCGACGAGACCGGACGGCACATCCAGCAGCGCCCGCGACGAACAAAGGCCCCCCTCCCTCCTCTCTCGACCCTCCCGACTACCGCCGCCTCCCTTTCCGACAATGCCTTCGGCCACCGCAAGGCGATTATACGAGGACCAAATACCGTCCTTTATGTCCGTCTTCGACCTGGGCGCCGAGGCCATGGACGACCAGAGCACCGTCACCGTTGTCGATCCCAAAATAATAGGCTTCCCCGGCTCCAGCTTCGGCGAAAAGCAGCTGTCCAGCCACGCTCACCCCCATCAGCCATCCTCCACAACCACCACGGGCGCCGCTGCGCCTCCCTCGCTCTCCTCCGATCCGTCGCACCGCCATCACGACAGCACATCCACGCAGATGTCCGAGTCGGCTGACTCGTCGCCCACAACCACAATGTCATGCACCGACTCGTCCTCCCTCTCCGACCCGTCGCCCTCGTCCTCGCCCGACTCGCCAATAAACCTCGTGCCACTCGCCGCCTTCCCCGGCGCTTCCTTTGGCGGCTTCTCTTCCATGTCCGTTGGTCTGGCGTCTTTGTCATTCATTGACCCGAACAACAACAGCAACATCCAGGGCCTCGAGCGCCCCATGACCTCGCCGTCGCCGCGACGCGCGCGCAACATGAAGGGCCTCTCCATCCAGCCTCCGTTCGTGTCGCCGACGCTGTCGGCTTCGACGCAGATCTCCGAACCTACGTCACCTTCCTTTATCAAGCCGCAGATCCCCGCCATGAAGCGGAAACCCAGTCAGCTCAGCTTGAAGACTACGACCCACGAGCTCGTCAAGTCCACGGCAATCGATGTGCCGCAGTCACCGTCCCTGGTGATCCCGCCCATCCTCCAGCGGCGGGCGCTAAAACACTCGACATCGTCGCCACACATCCTGTCGTCGCTTAAGTCTTCGACGTTTGGTCCCCAGGGCGGCATGACCTTCCCCACCGTACTCGAGCGCAACGAGTCGGGCCTTTCCGAATTCTTGCGCCCCTCCAAGCCGGCTGGACCGGTCGGATTTGACGCCACAATTCTCGAGGAGGAGTCGCCAATACGCGCGCAGATCGCAAACCGCGCCGCGTACGAGTTTGAGCCATTCCACGAGGTCGAGAACAACGAGGACCAGAAGACGCCCGGCTACCCCGATGGCCCGATCGCTATTTACGACGACAATGTCTTCTTGTACCTGGAGCCAACGGCAGAAGAGGCATCGCGCTTCGATGTTGTCATTAATGTTGCGCGCGAGGTGAACAATCCCTTCAAGCAAAACGCTATGAAGGCCCCGACGCGGTCATCCCCGCCCCCACCAAAGCAGCAGCACCAGCAGCAGTCGCCGCCGCAGCTGAACGAGCTGAGAAGCGCGGTGCCGAAACTGGCGCCGATATTGGAGCCGGAGATGGAGCAGGAACCTGAGCCTGCAGCGGAAGCACAGCCAACTATTGGGGCTATTCCTATGGTGTTGGAGCCGACCACCATCCCCATGACCATAGAGCCCACCACCGCCACAACCACCAACGAGGCTGCACCCAGCATACAGGCCGCCCCCTCTTCCCGCCACAAGCGGAAAGCACCCGCATTGTCCCTGACTCTGTCCGAGCCGACTAGTGCGCCAGATGCAGGCAATGAGGACAACACACCCACCACCCCCAAAGCCACCCAAACCCTGAAAGAACCCGAGTACATCCATATTCCTTGGGATCATAATACCGATATTGGACAAGACCTCATGACGCTCTGCGAGACGATCGACAAGAGAACGAAGGAGGGGAAGAAGGTCCTGATCCACTGCCAGCAGGGCGCGAGCCGATCGGCTAGTCTGATTATCGCGTACGGCATGTATCAAAATCCGGAACTGACCGTCAACGATTCGTACTACGCCGCCCAGGCCAAGAGCAAATGGATCAGCCCTAACATGCGGCTCATGTACTGCCTGCAAGACTTCCAGAAGGATGTCGGCAAACGGAGAGCTTCGACCTCGACCTCCTGGTTGCGGCCCGGCCGGAGTCCAACTAAGCACCGCGCCGCCCTGTCCATGGATGCGATTGAAATCTCGCCCAAGGAACCGTTGTCCGCGCCCCTGCCTGTCGAGGATGCAAACGGTAGCGGAAGCGCAGCAACGCGCAGTCCGGAGCGAAGCCCCATGCGACCGCGTGGCAATTCGACGCCCAACAGCCGGGAGGCCATTTCGCCGGGTCCGTCTTCAGCACCGTCTAGCTTTTCATGGGACGAGAAGGAAGACGAAAACGACCCGCAGCGGTTTGGCCGATTCGACTTTGGTTTCACGTCGACTGCACTGCAGCCACCGAAACTGAACCCGCCGCCAATGTCTCAGAGCTTTGGCAGCAGTGGCGGCCTTACCCTGCCAGGAGGCCACGGTATGGGAGGTGGTTTCATGCGCCCGCCGCCCTCGCCCGGCTTTGCTGCTCATCGCTTTGGCGAGTTCCCCGAGAGCTCGCGGTCCAACCCGGCGTCGTCTGGGTTTCCGCTGCTTAGTCCAGGGTTCCCGCCGCCGCGCAGCTCCTGCAGCGATGGCCTCGACAGCATCCTAGCCCGGAATATGGGCCCTACGACGACGTTCACCAACAACCCTATCACCACCACCACCACCACTACTACTACAATCAACGCCCCCGCTGCGCCCACCTTCAAGACGTCGTTCTTCCACCTCCCCAGCATCAGCGTCAAGCCATCGCCGTTGCCGGTGCCAGAACAGACGATCACGGTTCTCCCCGCCTACGTCGACGATGACGAGCCGCTGATGTCGCCGCGCGCCGAGACCATGACCAACAACCCGCTGCACGACCAATTGCACGACCAGTTCGCCGAGCTGTCATCGGGCATGCGCTTTGTCGAGGTGCCGCCCACGCCCAGCGAGGACAACGAACTCTTCTCCCCGCGTGAAACCATGTTTCCGCGCGATCCCTTCTTCCCGTTTGGCCGGCCCACGCAGGTGGACGATCCGCGCAGCCCGCCCACCAAGGGCGAAACGCCCATTGTGCGTTCTATTGATGAGTTCATATGAATATGACAAAGAGAAAGCCCTTCCCTACAGCAAAAGCGAAAAGGGAAGAGGCATCTCGTTGCTAGCGAGCGTTATCGGGTGTTTATTTTTACTGGTGTTTCTATATTGTGTGTGATTTCATTTGTTTTCATCGGGGTGGACGGAGCAGTGGTATTAGGAGGTGCTGGTGTTTCCTTTTTTTCATCATATTCTCCATCTTATCTTGGATCTGGTCTACCTTGCCAAACCATATTCATATTTGGTGGTGTCCGGTTCATTTTCTGTCATCGAAGTTCCTTTTGGTTCAGGCTTTATCCATGAGAACCTCATCCAAAACCCTCACTGTATTACTATCTACTATGACAATAACAAACTACAAACTATTATCTTTCCTATTTTTTGAGCAAGATCTAAAACAGTGAAGACAGGGACCGACTTCGTTGGATCATCTTCATGAGCGTGTGAGAAAGAATACAGATAGTTTTGCAATACTATATTGTTTTATGACCGTCCATCTCTTTTATTTCAGTGTCGTTTCTTCCTTGCGTTACTTTCTTGTCAATTGTTTTTATAATTATAAGTTTTACTTGTCGTGGACTTGATTTATTTGTAACGAGATATTTTAATATATTTTACTTCGAGAAAAAAATATTGTTGCTCAAGTAAGAGGCGTTGTATTTATTATTTTTAGAATACGGAGTATATATTTTTACTTCTTATTTTGGAAGTAAATAAAATAAGCCGCCATCGCGTAAAAATAGAACGGATGAACTCCTGTACTATTTTCATAATTTCACACCGACACTCTGAGTCTAGGCTTTTATTTTATGATGCTTTCCCTCTTTACTTTTCTTATATGCGTATCTAAATATAATCTATATGTACACGCAACATTTTATCGAAATTGAAAATGCCAAAAAATGCCAAAAAATGCCTAAGAAGCTAAATGCAGAACTGTAAATGGCCATACTCTTCATGCTGAGAACTGGGTCTCCGTTGCCACCCTCTAAGTCGTACTTTCTTCTCTTCTATTGCGTCTTGCCTGCTTTGGCCGCCTCCTTCTTGAGCTTCTCCGTGCGCGCAATTTGCGCCTCCACGCCAATGCCGCCAAACACAAGGCCGACGCCCAGCCACTGCATCCCCGACAGCCGGTGGCCAAAGGCCACCACGGACAGCATCATTGTGCACATCTTGCGCGTGACCGTGACCGTGACCAAGAAAACGGACGAGAACGTCGCCAGCGCGTAAAAGATAAAAATCTGGCCAACGGCACCGCACGCTGCAAAACCCAGCACGTCCCGCCACACGGACGGGTGGCGTTGCAAGAAGGCCAGTGCCGCCGCCAGCTCGCCGCTGCCCAGGTTGGTGCCCCAGAGGCCAGTCGTCGCGTCCAGACCGTGACCGGCCGACGTGGCGATCTCGTCGACGGCGCCGAGCCAGGCGCCGACGCCCGAGTGCACGAGCCAGGGGCTGATCACCAACAGGTAGGCGCCGGTGACGGCGGTCTGCATGAGGCTGTTGGCGCACATCATCTGGGGTCCCGAAAAGGGGCGGAAGGCGCCGAAAATGTAGTCCTGGGTGCTGTTGGTGAGGCCGTCAAACAGTAGGTTGATGCCGAGCAACAGTAAACCCCAGGCCGTGTGGCCCGACGCGGTGGAGGCCTTCTTCTTGTGGCTGCCCGTGTGCAGTGTAAAGACGGCGACGCCGGCGGTGACGGCGGCGACGACCATGTACTTGTAGAGCGGGTAGCGGCGACGGAAGAGGGTCACGTGCAAGAACATGACGGGCAGCAGCTTGCACGACTTGGCGAGTGTGTAGGTGATGTAGTCGATGTGACCCAGGGCGGCGTAGCCAAAGGGCGAGGCGAGGGATGAGGTGAGTGCGACGAGCAGCAGGGGCAGCAGGAGGCGCGAGGAGGGGATGATGGGCGGCACGGGCGTGCCGGTGGGGGTGGTGGCCCAGAGGTAGAAGAGGCCGGTGACGGCGGCCATGGCGGACTGGACGGTGTTGAGGAAGACGGGAAAGTGGAAGACCTCGGTGGCGTCGGCCGGGTCGCGGTGGGCGGTGATGGGCGCCGGGTAGATCGTGGTCGTCAGCTTTTCCTGGAGGTAGCCCCACGTCAGGCTGGGTCGAAGTTAGCAAACAGATCCGAGGCGAAAAGGTCTCAATGGTGTGAACTCACAAGGACCCGTAGATGCCGGCTACGGCAATAGCGACCTGCTGAACACCCGCGGCGCTCTTCGCCGAAGCGCCGGTTGCAGTAGCCTTTGCCTTTGCGGAGCCATTCGAAGCGCCTGCTGCCGTCGCCGCTTGACCGTTCAGCTCTTGTTGTTTCGCGAGTAAGGCGGACTCGCGGTCGAGCTTGCTCACATACTCGGACGACGGCTCGCGACGGACAGGCGCCGCTTGCTTGGTGCGGGCCATTGGAAGACGAAAAGAAGGAGGAGGGGGAGTAGGAAATGGTGTGTTGTAAGGAGGGACAGGAGGACCGCCAGCGGCTTCCGGATTGTTGATGCAGTTCGGATGCAAAGACAAGGCTCGCAAGTGTAGGATAAGAAAGAGAGAGAAAGAAAAGCAGAATGCAAGACAACAGAATGAGGGAGCGACAAATGTGGACAGCAAAAGTATCGTTTCAGGACCCGTTGCGCTAGTTGAGAAAGTGAGGCTGCGTGGCGCGTCGTTAAGCTTTAACACGCTCCGTAATAATAGTGGAGCGGACAGCCTGGCATGGATGTTTTGGGGGGCCTGTGGCGGCAGAAAAGAAAACAACAGGGTGGCCCTTGTGGCTGCTTTCGGAAGGCGGTGTGCTGAGAGCCGCCTCAGTTCGCCGACCGCCGGCCTAGCTGTAGCCTTGCAACGTATACGACGGCGGACAAGAAGATTACAATACAAGAAATATTGGACATTTATAACCTCAAAGAAAAGTAGCTTGTTTACTGAAACGTCTCATTTTTTATTTCTGTGAAATCCATTTTGGTCCATTTTGATCTTTTGTATTCGAAGAGTCTGCCTCTGAGGTGAGACAATAAAAAGAACTGAACATTGAACGCCGGCAAACAAGATTGAATATGAAATAAAAAATTAAGATAATTTGGATAGTATCGAGAATGAGTGGAGAGAAAAGGAGAAAGATAACAACAAGTTGGAGAACTCATGGCTGCCCGCCGCTTATTTGTCCCAGCCTGTCGCCAAGAACACCGAAGAAAGCAAGGCGGCGGGCGACATGCTTGAACACATGGTTTCGTCGGTTCGGGGGCGGGACAAGCAAGGAGCAGGGCGGCCGGGGAAAGGAGCGTGGAATGGTAGTTTGATTGAAAAGAGAAAACCACTTGAAGACGAGAGTGGGACGTTTCTCGTGTGCTCGAAGAGATATTGTTTTGGCCTAAAAAAATTCTGACGACTAGAAGAACAGGAGCTGAAAATATCGGGACGAAAGAAGCGAGGAGTGAAGATAGAAGTTGCTGGATGGAGTGTGTAGTGAGGTGGATAGAGTTCTTGGGAGAGCCTGTTCCTTCTCCTCTGTTTTTTGGAGGGTGAAAGTTTCATAAATCATCGCCGAGACAAAGCAAGCAAATTGTAAAAAACAAGACAACAAAAATAACACCCTTTTTGCCCATCCATGCCCAACCAGCTTCGCCATAGCAAAACGTAAGACCGCTTTAGTAAAATGTCGACCGAGCATTCGAGAGGAACGATTTGTGACAGAGGAAAAAGAAGTAAAACCACTTTGACAAAGACAGGGGAAATAAGATGGATAAGATGGGGTAGTGTGCCGGCGAGGCACAGTTTTCCGGTCAACTGGACAAAAGAACAAGAAACATAGAGCATTGAAAACAAAGAACGGCAATAGCAAGAACGCGCAGAGCAAAATCGAAAAGCCTTGTCGTAATATCATTTTTGTACCGCCCTCGAGGATCTGCCGTTAAAAAAAAAAGTTCAGCCTCGCGGCAAGCCGGATCTGGGGACGCATCAAAGGCCGAAGGGTTGCCGAATTCGAGTAGAAAATAAATATTATCAGGAGAGACGCCGGAGGAAAGATACAAGGAAACTTCAACAAAGTCAACCATGGTTTCGCTGTACCATGGGTGAGAAAGACGGGTTGGGTAGCCGCCATTCAAATCGTCGCAAATTACTCGGTAGACTGCACAGCCTGGCTTCTGCGCATCTTCTCGGCCTCGAGGTTTTCGTACAGGAGGAAGAGTGCAGTCTCGTTCGCCTTGGAGGTTCCCATGATGGTGAACATTCTCTCACCAGTCTCGTCGTGAGGTGCCTGATACATGTTAGCAATCTGTTGTGCCACCATAAACATGTCTAGTTAGTCGCGACTGCAGTACCGGATATAAACAAACCTTTGCAATAGAGATCCGTGCACCCGAGGTCTTGCGAATCTCGCTGATCTTAGTGCCCGCACGTCCGATGATGCAGCCCACCATGTCGGCGGGGATGCTAATGTTCTGCGTCTGGAGCTCAGCTCCGTGCTCATCCTGCGTGGGGGGACCGCGGGAAGCAGCGTCCGAATCCGACCGGCGGTTGTTCGAACGCGGGGCGCCACCGTTGCTGAAATCAGCGCCATTTCCCGTGCGCGTCACACGGGACGAGTTGCCGTAATCGGCGCGTGGCGCAGAGTTGAAGTTCGAGGACGGTGCAGACGAAACGCTGCCGCCGCTGAGTGCCGGGGCACTGCCGGTCTGTGTGCGGACGGCAGGGTTGTACAGAACGGTGCCGGTACCGCGCTGCCAATCGTCGACAAGGCACTTGCAGATTTCCCAGATTGCGCTGCGAATACCGTCGGGGGTGCCTTGGATCTCAACGATGCGCTCTGTCGACTGGGGAAGCATATCCTTCTGGGCGACCATACGAACGCCGGAAGCATCCTGGATGTGCTTGATCTTCAGGCCGCCGCGGCCGATGATGGTGCCCATCTGGTTGTGAGAGATAAGTAGTTTGATAGCTGGCTGGTTAGCGACGGAGCAAAGAAGAGTGGATGGCGCGTGGTCTTGATGGTAGCTGCAGAAGAATGGAAAAGAGTATCGACTTACGGTGGGTGCCGTTTCCTTGAACAACGCCGCCCATCCCCATCGTCGGAACGCCTTCGAGAAGGGCAGCCGCGACAATGGAGTAGGCCTTTGCGATCGCCTCGCAACCGCCGGTGATGGTCAGGACGCGGTCGTGGACGCCTTGGACAACTTTGCTGACACCGGCCTTGACACCGGTTTCATCGCGGAGGTCTGCAACGTTCTTGCCAGCCTTGCCGATGATAACACCGGCCTCCTTCGACGAAACGATTGCGCGCAGCGTCAGCTGGGTCTGCGCATACTCTTCGTCGGTCTTGGGGATGATTTCGCCGTCGGGGCCGAGGCGGTCGTCATCGATCTTCATATGGTCGGAGAGATCCGCGACGTCGTTGCCGTTGGCGCCATCATGAGCAGACATTTTCGAAGTTGAGGGGATGGATTTCGCGGGAGGTGAAGTTGAAAAGCGAGAAGAGTTTGCGAGGAGAAGAAGCGGGGAAGTTGGCGGAAGAAATAGGTGGCGTTAGGATCGCGAGAGAAGAGAGGGAAGGAGGAAGGGAGAAAGAGAGAGGAAGAGACGGAGGAGATGAAAGTAAGGTGAGTCGGTGAGGTCGGGGAGGAGGGAGGTGGGAGAGGGGAAGGTAGAGGGTGTTGCCGGTCAGAAGATAGGATGCAGTTGTTTTTTTCCTTGTTGGAGAGAGAAGAGGGTCGATGGAAAACCCAAACAAAAAAAGTGAGGGGACGTTTTTGTTGGCGGCGCGTGAGGAAGAATTTGTGTGGGCTGGCAGCGGTGGGGGAGTGGCACTCCCACGGAAAAGCTAGTGTGGGATAGGCAGTTAGTGGCATGTTTGATTGGTTGGAGGCGGTGTGAACGGAGTAGTCGCACAAAGCCGGCAAGGGTAGGCAAAAACGGAATAAAATACTGTGCAAGGGGGCGATTGGATTGGCCTCGCAAAGGAAAGACAAGAATGCTGCAGTGTGAAGTGAATGGGACTACCATGAAAAATAGCATGGGAAATGCTATGGGATAAGGCCCCCCCAAAAAGAAAGAAGGCCGAATAGAAGTTGCAGTGACTGAAGCTTGAGGGCGAGGTGTAAATATGCTATGAGTGCTTGAGCAGGAACGACAAAGAGCGGGTTGTCTTTCAGCCCCACCAAATGCTTCCAATGGATATCATCGAGCTCTTGTTGCAACTCCACTTCGAGTCCACGCGAGCAGATAACGGCCGCTTGAGACACAAGACAGAAGCACGATAATTCAAAACGAGGCTGCTTTGGCTTCGCTATTTCCATGTCAAGACCAAAAATGGCTTGGCCTGGCCCAGTCCAGCGCGATAGCGGGGTAGGATGCAATAGGTACAAAGATATGTCGTAGACTGTGAGAGCTCGCCGGGGCACAGAAAAAGGCTAGGGCAGGGCCAGAAAGTGAAAGTAGGACAAGCGGACTTACAAGACTGTGAGACCCTGGTTTTTGTTAGAGTGAGGCGTTTGCTGTGCCTGTTGCTTTGCGCTGTGGGGATTGTCCCGGAACTTCAGGGATGGAGGGTAGCGAGGGTAGATGGGCTGGAGCTCGAAGAAGATATTGCTAGTGCATAGGCTACGTCGGGGCCTCGCTGTTTCCGGCGCCGGTCGGTATTGCAAAGAGGTCGAGGACAATAGCTGCTTGCCTTTTTGTCTTGTAACTGTACTTACTGGATGCGCTTGTTAGTCGACGGTTCAAGAAGAAAAACTGACAGAAAACACAAAGACAGGGGAAGAATGGGCAACAAACCAAGAAACCGACCGATCTTTTGAAGGAATCGGGACGGGGAGTCGACGATAGGCGCAACGATTCGATTGTGATGGGACAGAGCCGGGGCAAAGGTGGAGAGCAGCGGGTACGGTCCAGACGCGGATGGGTCAAGATGGGTAGTAGATCAAAAAGAACAAAGCTGTTATGAACAACAGGGATAGGAAATTGACAAGGTCAACGGGGACCGGTGTTGGAAGGTAAGGTGGTGTCAAAGAGAACAGTGGGGTTGGATGCGCAAAAAGAGGTGTGTAGGAGCTTGGAGAGGGAGCAAGAAGAGGAGGATGAGAAAAGGGAAAAAGGAAAAGGAGAGAAGGGGGGAAGAAAAGAAGAAAAGAAAAAGGTCAAAAGTCGGACGGGGAGGAGAATAAGACGAGGGTAAGGGGAAAGACACACATGGGTGGATGCGCACAGGAGGGAAAGAGTGAATGGCTTGATTGCAACGAGGAAGTAACGGATGCAGATGAGAGGAGGGAAAGCGCAGAGCGCAAGTGGAGCTCGGACGGCGACAAATAGAGAAAGAGCCAAGCAGACAAGAGAAGGAGCAAACTGAAATGAGAAAGAGCAAACAGACACAGCAAATGCAGCTAAAAATGTGATGGGGAGGTTACGGGGGGTGGGACGGGAGGACCGGCTTCGAGCATCCAGACGACGGCCGTTTTTCGAACCGTCTCGCCTGGTCTTTTCATGCCCCCATATTATTTTTAGAGGTGTTTTTCGCCTTGTTGTGCGTGTCACTTTCTGGAGCATGGGTCGGGACTGCAGCTGCTCTTGCTTTCTGGATACTGCTGCTTCCTGCCCCCTGCATGCAGCTTCCTAGGCCAAATTACCCAATCGTTGTCAAGGAAAGAGCAGGCCGCGTGCATTCCCCTCGCCCCCAAAGGAAGGCATGCGTCGCGGGGAAGGCACGACGCACGGCTTTGCGCAAAACGGGGAGTGGACCTTGCCACTTTGCAGCGTCCACTTCAGAAATCACTTTTGTCGGTTCTGCGAATCGTAGGAAAGAGCGACCAGGCGGCACTGTTGTTGGGCGCATCCTCCGTCATCCCAATGGTCCCGCTCCATGCTGAGAGAGAAGGCAAGTAAGACGCGCTCTCGCACTTCACTCGTCATGTGCCCTCCCCGCTATCGTTTTCCCTTTCATCTCATTTTATTTGACCAATCGATATTCACAACCCAGACCTATTGTGCATAAATTCTTACTGGCTTGCGCGTGCGTGTGCGCGAGCTCGTGGTGAGCTTTTTGACCTACATCGTAGTGGGCCGCTCTTGCCTTCTCTGCGCTTGTTGTTTTTGGTGGCAAGGGCGCACTTGTGAGGAAGGAGCTCCGTACAGCGTAAGAACGCGGGAAATAGGATACGTACATAGCTGGCAAGGTATTATGCGGTCGCACAACAGCTGAGACGGCGATATGCAAGCCGTTGGTGCCTCTAGATGCTTGTAAACTCATGAGATATATTGGGCAGCATTCTATCAACGCATCTGTCTAGTATCTAGTATTTTTATCACAGGACCGGGGGGTATCCAAAACATGGGTGTCAAAACCCATGCGCTCTGCCGCCGTCATGTTTTGTCTTACCATACTTTTACCGGGACCGCAGTGCAGCTTCGTGCTCTGCCCAAAAGTTCCTGCACACGCGGTGACCCCAGTGCTCAACCCACCACTCGCTGAAAATGTCATCTACGTCGTCGCCATCGATGCCGCGCACGCGCTCGTCGCGCCGGAGGCCGCAGATGACACAGGGTTTGGTGGCCGTCGGCACCTTTTTGGCGACGGTAACGGGGATGGTCGCACTCTGCAGCTCCGGGATCTTGAGAGGCGGGTAGTGCTTGTGTTCGGTAGCCTCAGCGGCGACGAGTGCCGCGTTGGCCGTGGCTACCGTACTGCGCAGCTTGCCGACGTGGCGGAGCCATGCGGCGACGACGTCGGCCGCCTCGCGGTCCTCGCGCTGCCCCTGTGCCTTGTCTAGGCCGGCAAGCTTCATACCACCGCCCTTGCTGCTGCCCGCGGCCGAGATGGACATGCTCTGGGAGAGAAATTTGTCTCGGTGCCAGCGCTGCTTGCGGCCGGCGACGACACGGCCAGCAACGACGATGATTTGCAGATAGTTGCGCAAAAAGGAAATCGTCTTTGGATCACCAATGACGCGATTCCGCACCTCGACTGGCTGTGCTGCTGTTGGTTTGAACAGGGCCTCGTCTGGCAGAGCCATGAGTGTCGGGAAAAGGGAGAGCAAGACGGATGGTGGTGGGACGTTTGTAGGAGGCGGTGCTTTGTCAGGGATGGTACTGGGCGCTGCGGCATTGGCGATGGCTGGTGGAACGGGCGTCGTGGATGCTGTTGTGTCGGGGCCTTGGCTTGGCTCTTCAGCATCCCAGTCCCAGTCAGACGCCGCCGGTGCTGGCTTCGCTGCTGCACTCGCCTTCTTGGGCTGCGGCTTTGGTTGTGCCTTTGGCGCGGCAAGCGTCTTTTTAGTTTGAATAGGGGCCAGCTGTGAGGATGCCGAGTCGTCAACGCCCCAAGCATCCCAGTCGGCGTCATCTGCCGGCGGTGGCATACTCTTCTTGCTGGCTGCCACAGAGGCCGTAGGTGCATCAAAGCTCGGCCAGGTGGTGACAGGCGACGGTGTGCGATTCTTGACCTTTTCTGTGGGGAACTCGGCCGAGAGTGGAGTTGTAACTGCCAGTCCGGGGAAGGGATTGCGCTCCTGGAAAGATGGTGACTTGGGAGCTTGCGAGTTGCTCTGGTATGCTGTCATGGACGTACTGCCGAAGCTGAGAGGAGATAGAAGGTTCGCAGCTGGCCGACTCTTGGCAGAGGTTTCCTGCGGCTGAGACATGGGGAACGATAACGAAGTAGAGGCTGGTTCGGGATCAGATAAAGACAAGAGGTCGACGAGTGCGGTGGCTGCAGCAGGCGTCGCCACGGGTTTCGTTGCAGGAGGCCGTGATGAGGCGGGTGGTAGAGATGAGAAATGGCTCGTGTTGGTCACCGTTGGCCGTGGCGGTGAGGCGTGGCCCGTCTCGAAGTCACCAAACTCGTCGTCATCATCCTCATCGTCGCTGTCGTCGTCAAAGCTCTCATTCACGTCAAAATCGTCGACATCGAACAGGACGTTCGGATCGGCAGGCTTCTTCGGCCTTGGCGCTGGCTCAGGAACCGGATTTCTCCAAGGATCACGCTGAGGAGCTTTGGGAGTAGGCTCTGCTACCGACGGCAGGGAGCTGACGTTGGCTGGTGCATCACCAAAGTTGACAAGTGTGTTCGAGATGAGGTCCATGGTGGACGCACGAACTATGCGTGTTCGTGTCGGCTCTTGCGGCCGCGGCGGAGGTGCGGTGGGCTGGCTCGCCTGATACGCTGGCGGGGCGGCTATGGGTGGGGGTTGAGCTTGCGTGCCTGCTGAAGCTTCCTCAAAGTCTCCCCATGTATCGTCATCCTCGTCGTCCCCGGTTGCCGCGACTCCCGAGGTCGCCGGGGCGCCCCATGCACCTCCGCTGCCGCCGCCCCAGTCTAATGCCGGTTGGGAAGGCTGTGGTGATGCGCCAAAGGACCATTGCTGCGGCTGTGGTGTTTGGGACTGTGATACCGGTAGTGGCGGTTGTTGAGGCGGTACGGGTGAAGAAGACGGCTGCGAGAAGGCCGTGCTGAGAAACGCAAACGGATCGTCGGAGGCGGGGCCGGCAGGTGCCTGTGCTTGTGTCTTGCTCTGGCCCTGTTGTTGGTTTGCCGGTGGATTGCTCCCCGAGAACGGGCCAAACTGGGCAAAGAGATCCGCAGACATGGTGCCGGTTGAGAAGTGCGTTGCCCGGGGAGGGCGGATGTGAGTGTGCGCCGATGTGGGAACTGCTGGTCGTGAGAATACGAAGAGGCAACTCGACTCTCCTGAAGCTGGCGAAGGCTGGCGGCGAACTGTCAGATAAAGTGAGAGCTGAAAGCCATGTGGGGCACGTGCGTCTGGCTCTAGGGAAACGGTCCACTGAACGACGGCGTTGGTGAGTGCCTGGCGAGTGCTGTGAAAGGCAGCGGAGTGATTTGGGCGAAACAACCCAAGGTTCAAAACTTAGAGGCACCAATGATGTTTTTTGCTTATAGTAGGACGATTCTCAAACTGTAGTCAGAAGATAGACTCGTCAAGACACGGGAAAAAGCCAAGGGCAAAATCAACACCTTCCTCTGCCTCTGTTTAGAACAGGCAAGACGCTACGGAGTGGTGTGATCGAATCGCCTTCTGAGACAGGCAGTAGTTGTTGCAGACTTGAGCAACTGCGCCCCATGTGGTCTTGGTTGCTCTTTCCTTCTGTTCACCGTCCAAAAATATTGTGACGAAAGATGCCCCTGCCGGCAAGAGCCTTTAAAACCACTGGCACGGCAGGCACAAGGGGGGCAGCTGGGAGAGCTCCCCTGGTTGACACCATCTGATAGGCCGAGGGCGCTTGTTGGGGAGTTGCTGTGGGGCGCCTTCCTTCGCCGTCGTCAACCTCCAGCCTTCTTCTTTGGCTAGCGGGGCAGCTGCCCAGAAACCGGCCCCCGACGCCGCTAAGCCTGTCGTGTGAGAACCATCCCATCGCGCCCATTGTTCTAGAAGTGCGGTCCGAAAGGAAACAAAAGAAGGCAGGATCCCCAGCGATCTTGCTTCCGAACACTCTTGCCTCTTTGCTTCTTATTGTCTGCTTCTCATTATTCGCCGCACCTACCTTAGCATCTACCCCGTGGGTGCTCCTTCCCTGACGACAGCGGCGATCCGCCCAAGCAGCATGCGGACTTTGGATGAAAGCAGGTATGAGGAATCCGGCCATGTGACTCGTGCCTCGTATAACGCACATGAGCGGCCGCCCGCCCGGCAGCTTTCAATTCATTCACGATGTCGGTCCACTAATACCCCGATAGGAGGCGATGGAAGGAAACGCAAAAGGACGGCGGTGATGTCGCCGCGCTGCAGCGGGCGGTGAAGTTCAACGGGCCCAGCAGCCCGTGTGAAGCCGGCTGCCGGTCCGTGTGCTGGAAGACGTTTCTGCTCTTCCGTGACGACGATGCCACCGCCGACCGCTGCCTCATTCTGCGCGAGGCCCGCGAGGACTACGAGGCGCTGCGTGGGAGCTACATGCGCTTCATCAAGCATCCCGAGCGGCTGGCCGAGCTGACTGTCGATCCGCTGGCGGACGACCCAGAGGTGAGAAGCCCACCCTACGAGATGTTGGAAGTAGTTTTGTTGTTGTACTGACACTCCCTCCCCCTTAGTCCCCCTGGGACACGTTCCGGCGTGACGAGCTCGTTCGGGCCGAGATCCTCCAGGACGTGCGGCGACTCCCCGACTCCCCGTTTTACCACCAGGAAGACACCCAGACGCTCATCCTAGACGTGCTCTTTGTGTACTGCAAGGAGAACCCAGACGCCGGAGGCTACCGGCAGGGCATGCACGAGCTGCTGGCGCCGCTTGTCTATGTGCTCAACGAGGACGCTATTGAGAGCAGCAGTCTGCGCGGGGCGCCGGCACCCGAGGACGCTGACATGATCGAGATGCTGGACGGCTGCTTTCTCGAGCACGACGCCTACGCCCTGTTTGTTAAGGTCATGAGCCGGGCGCGGGCGTTTTACGAGATGAGCGGCAGCAGCAGTAGCGCAACGCAAAGTTCTGGCTCGCACGAGACGGGGACCACGGGCGACCTCTTCTCGCCGCTGGCGGCCTCTTTAACCAACTCTGCAGGCGGAGTGGAGGAGAGCGCGATTGTAGAGCTGAGCAAGGAGATCCACGAGGGTACGCTCATGAAGGTGGACCCGGAGCTGGCCATCCATCTCAAGAACATTGAGATTCTGCCGCAGATCTTCCTCATTCGATGGATTCGGCTTCTCTTTGGGCGCGAGTTTCCCTTCAAGCAACACCTTATTCTGTGGGACAGCATGTTTGCGTTTGACCACAAGCTGCACCTCGTTCCTCTCATCTCCGTCGCCATGCTGCTTCGCATTCGCTGGAAGCGTATGTCTTTCTTCCATCCCGGCTGGTCTAAGAGCCTCCTACTATGATGTCTGCTAACAACTGTGGTGGTATAGTTCTTGAGGTGGACTACTCTGTTGCGCTGCAGTCGCTACTAAAGTATCCGGAACCGCAGTCACCACATGGCCCGCACACGTTTGTGGACGACGCCGTTTATCTTCGGGATCACCTCGATGCGGCCGGTGGCTCCAATTTAATTTTGAAGTACACCGGCCGCGCGCCATCACGCGTTTTCTCACCCCTCGACAGTTCCTCTGCTAGTACATCACGACCGACGACACCGGCAGCCACGTTTGCTGCTGGCCTAGGAAGCTTGCGGAGCCGCACGCTGAAGGTAGCACGGTCGCCTCTGCGGGCACCGCGGCACGGATCGAACTCAGGTTCGGGATCTGGGGAGGGGTTGGGCCTGGCAGCCGGAGGAGGTGACGGCACGTCGCCATCGCCATCGTCTTCACGGCTGTTTCAGGGTCGCGAGGGCATGGAGGCCCTGTTTCAAGGCGCCGCCAAGGGCGTGCTCGAGCGCGGCGAGAAGCTCGGCATCAACCGGGCGGTCCGGGACGCCGTTGGCGAGATCAAGCGCAACATGTCGCAGAGCTACCAGGAAGCAAGGCAGGCTGCGGTAGCGAACCGTGGTCCCGGCGGCAGCGGTGGCATGGGCGACGCGTCTTTATTTGCACCGACATCGAACGGCAAGCGCCTTTCCTACGGACAGGCTATGCGTATCATGGCCGAGATGGAGCAGCGGAATCAGCAGCTGGCCAAGATGCTTGATGAGACGGTGACAACACTGAAAACCGTGGCAAGAGCAGCACCACCGAAGACGACCGCCGACTTGCCTGGCGAAGAAAAGAGCGAGACAGAAAAGTCCGCGGCGTGGGAGCAGCAAGAACAACAGTGGCAACAGTGGCTCGAAGAGGTGGAGCTGTCAGCGGCCAAAGTGCAGTTTGTCAAAGTGCATCTCGAAGACTCTACGCTGACACTGCCGGTGGACGAGCCACGATCGACGAGCCCGACGGAAGATACGGCCATGTCGGTCTCTGAGAAAGAGGCGACGCCGGGGCGCAGTATATCTGTCGAGTCCGCAGACGCAAAGCCTTCTGCCGACGCGAATGTGGCTCCGCGCACGCCATTGCTTCAAAGCGAGGCTCCAGATAACGACTGTGGTCCAGTAACACCTTTGAACAAGGGCGAGGGCCGAGTAGCAGAGGAGGATGCCGACCACATGGATATGGATGTTGACGATAACGGACCGGACAGCCCTGAAAAGGCACCCGCATTACCGGCGAGATCACCAAGGCCTCAGCAGGTCGACGTGACACCTCCGCAACCTCCGAAACGGCCGCAGCCAACACAACCCACACCGCCGGCGGAGGAGCAGCAACGGCCGCATACAATCCCGACCCGCTCCACGCTGGCCCAGTCGTCCTTTTCGTGGATGCTGGAGCCGGGCGACACCGCGAGCAGTCTTGCTAACAACAACAACAACGGGGGCGGCAGCCATGACGACGGGGTGCAGTCTTCATCACCGCCCAAAAAGCCGCCACGGCCCAGTGCTGCGAGCCGTACGCGGCATGCTTTTTTGTTTGGCGAGGTGGTCAACCAGTCGCCACTGGGTGGCGGTGGGGGGGAGGGCAACCCGATACGCGACCCGCTGGCCGATACACAAATGGACGGGTCGTCGGATGGCCGGCCGCGGCCGGTGACTAGTGATGAGATCTTTGGGCTTGAGCCACTGCGCCGTGCTCTGCCCAAGAAGGATGGGGAGTAGGGTCCTTTTCGGTTTCCATTTTCCATTTTTGCATGTAACATCTAGATGGAGTTTTGTAACTTTAACATTTGTAGAGCAAGAGTACAACGAGACGATATCCACACGCGGATTTGATAGGAAGAAGATAGGGTAACGGATATACGATCGTGCACATGATCTTTTGATAGACTTTGGTCATCCCTCATCAAGTGAGGCTGCAATTATAAGTATTGCATCGAGTGTTGGCAGCCTTCTAGATAGTGTGCGACTGGTTTGGGCATGCATTGCGGAAAAACAGACTTACACAGACGGCCAGCTAATATATTATTCTTCTAATATCAAGCACGCGTAAGAGGCATCAACCAACAGACCCGGTAAATTTGTGGCAGTTCCTGGATAATTCGACATTTTCCCTCGTGAGTATAAGAAAAACAATCTGCGAGGCGCTATGCTGTGCCGTGTGCAGGCAGCTACAGGTACCAATCCGTGCCACAATGGGCACAGTCTTAATATTATGTCTTCTACCAGTACTTGCAGGAGCAACGACCATCATCATTTATAAAGCCACGAGACCGCGCTGTTAATCATATTTTGTTGTGCATCCTTGTCCACCAGCTCCCACGATCAGAGCACGTTCACCACCTCCGACTCTGCGCCTTCGACACTTTAAACAATGGTAGTAACGTTCGATTTGCCTCCTGAGGAGGAAGACACTACGGACGTCGCTGGCACACAAAATACAAAAGGAAAACAGCCACTTGCATCGGCGCCAAGTGACACAAGCTCGTCACAACCTTTACCACCACAACAGGTATCACAGATATACCAGACACCACAGCCACCCCAGTCGTGGCAGGTAGCACAGCAACAGCGGCTACAACAGCTACTGCAGGAATCAGCACAGGAACGACGACCACCAAATGCTATTGAGAAGCTCCTTGCCCGGCCCCATGGCTGGCTCCGCCGCCGTCTCGCAACGGGGCCCTACTGGCTCAACGTGGCCGTCGCCTTCCGCACGCTATCGCTGGGCGCCAGCATCGGCATTCTCGCCCTGGTCGTCCGCCTCGCCGCAGTGGACGGCATTTTTTGCTGGGGCTGGTTGGTGGCGAGCATCGTCAGCCTCCTTGCCGATTTTGTTGGCGCGTCGCTGCCGTTGTTCACGGTGGAGGACCGCTTTCCAGCCGTCATCGCGCTGACGGTGCTCGACGTGCTAGCGGCCGTCCTGTTTTCGGTCTTTGCGGTGCGCGGGGTGTCGCAGGTTCGGTTTGTGGGTGCTGGCCACGCGCAGGAGACCGAGGGCGAACGCAATGCCGATCTGGCTGGCAACGAGCTGGTGTCCGTATTGAGTGCGTATGCGCCGTCCATGATGTAGGTCCCTCTCTCCTTATTTTCCTGTTTCCTGTGAAAAACTTTGCTGACAAAAAAAGAGGAGTACGTTGTTTTTCGGTGGCGCTTGCGTACGGGACGAGATGGTACGATACAAGACGAAAGAAGCCGAGGGTGCCCCCTCGGCGGTCGTGGCCGACTATTCCCTCCAATTCAAGCGGCCTTGTACCACGAGGTATCAAGCTACCAGTGTACGGGTAGTATATTGCTATGCTCTGCAAGGACATGTATCGTCGCAGTTAAACCAAATGTAGACAGAGACAGGACAAATCTATTCTAATAGATAGCATGCGTGCGTGTTCTACATGCGAGAACGAGTACATAAACCAAACAAAAAACGACCTATGGCAGCCATGACCGACGGTGTAAGCTGAGTGTGTGAAGGCGTGTCATGTATGAAAACCCAAAGAGAGTCAGAAATAAATGGTGAATAAATAACGCAGAATCATTTCATATATCCAACAGCTAAATAGCGAGAGAGACGTACAAATCCCGAAACTCATACCTAAACCTAAATTAAAACCTGTTGCGCCGAATGCCATGATTCCCTCGAAGGGAAGAATGAGAGGAAAAAACACCGAGACCTCCCGAGTCTATAAGTATCCCGTCCTCAAACTCCAGTGTGCGTTGAGCCTTGGGAAAATCAAATAGACGGAAAAAAGGAAAATAAAGAGAACGCTGTAAAATAAGCGCCCGAGAAAAAGGACCCTGTTACGTAAAGAAGAAGACGCATCGTTTGAGATGGACAGGTCATTGGGCTCATCGTTGAGCTTATCGTCGTTGAGCTCGGCGCCAGAGTCATCGTCCATGGTGGAGAAGTCGGCGTCATCGTCGGCAACCTTTACATAATGGTGCATGCCGTCGTCCGGGCCCGGCGCCGCCCAATACCCATCCCCGGGGCCACCGTGCCCGCCTCGACGTCGCCGCCACCACCGGCGGCTTCTTCGTCGACGTGCGCCTGCTGGGCCTCGCGCGCGCGGCGGCGGCGCCGACGGCTCCCGCGACCGCCGACGCCAGCCTCCTCGTTGGCTTGGATGAAATCGGACCACTTGCGCTCCAGCCGGTGGGCCGAGGCGAATTCGCCCTTGAGCACGCGCTTGTTGTGCTCGTCGACCGTCATCTGCCAGCCGTAGAAGCACTTGAGCGCAATGATCTCCGTGGGGAAGGTGTAGGCCGAAACGGCGCTAGGGCCAGATGGTGTGGTGCCGGTGGGGGGGACACCGCTCTGCGCTGCCTTTTGTGGCGAGAGAACCTCGGCGTTGCGCGACAAGATCTCGCGCACACCCGTACGTGTGACGTTGGGGCAGTCGTAGACGGTCAGGCTGAGGCCGATGGAGGGCCGGTTCTTGTGGATGCGTGTCCGGACGGCGCGGGCGCGCACCATGCCGGCGGCCTCGGCCAGCGTCAGATCCGAAATGCGCGTGTTGTCCATTTCGACGCTGCGCAGCTTCGTGCAAACGCGCAGCACGGGGATCATGCCGGCGTCGCCAATGTCTTCGCAATAACTGATAGATAGGTGGGTGAGGGTTTCGACACATTTCGACTTCGCGAGGTGCGTGGAAAAGAGCGGGTTCGTCAGCTCGACGAGATCCTCGAGGTCGAGGTACGCCAGCCGCGGCGTCGACTCAAAAATCGGCTCCAGCGCCGCATCCGTCAGCGTGCTGCAAGCGCCAAGCGAAAGGCCTTCGAGGTCCGGGACGCAATAGCCCAGAGCGGCCACGCCGCGGTCCGTGAGTCTCTGGCAGCGGCTGAGGTCGAGATGGCGCAGGCGGCGCGGGGGCACAATGGGGCGGTCGGTCAGCAGGTCGATCTCGGGGTCGACGCCATGCAGCATGACACCCAGTGCCTCATCCGTGAGGTCAGAGCACCCGCTCATGACGAGGCGTTCCAGGTGGTTGGTTTTGAAAAATGTCCTGGCAATGCTTATACGGTCAAACCCGCGAATCTCGCCCACGCGAAGATCTCGCAGTTTTGGGCACGATTCGAGAACTGTCTGAACGCCTTCAGCCGTAACGTGCTTGCACCAAGACAGGTTGAGCACCTCGATCTGGTTGCAGTATAGGGCGAGAGTAGTGCAGCTGTCGTTCCGGACGCTCGACAAGCCGGCAAGGTTGATATGGGCCAGTCTGTTGTTCCGTTTCAGTAGGTTTTCTAGATTCCTGAAATCGATGAGGCACCCTTCGAGCGTGGCGTTGACTAGGTTCGCACAGGCGCTGGCCATAAGAAGAGCATCTTGGAACTTGTCGATCTGGATGCAGCCACGCAGGTTCAGGTCTTTCACAAACGGCCCCGCGGCCGTGATGATTTTGGAGAGTGACTCGACGGGGATGTCCTGGTAGAATTCGGAAGCGTCAAATGTAGTCCACAACTGTCCGTCGTAGCATAGCTTGTGGAATTGCTTGTTCACTCGAGAAACGCAGATGATCTCCTTTGGACGCAAGAATTTGAATATGTGAACTTTGATCTCGCGGGGCAGGGCGTTCCAGAGTTGGAAATAGGTTCTCTTAGACCGCGGGGGAAACAGGGGCAACGACGCTGCTCTGACCATATCGTGCGGCATTGGGGCCGTACCCCCGGTACCACCTGAGCTTCCGAGACCAAGATCTACTCTGCGAATGGCATTACTGCTCTGCGAATGGGGGAACGGAGGGAAGGGCGTTGTCGCCGTGGAGGGCGGCGTGGGCGCCGGCGAAAGGGGGTCGTTAGCAGAGCCGGACGTGCTCGGCGACGCAAGTGGAGGGAAAGCGAAAGTGGAATTGTTCGCACTGGATGACGGCGCAAACGGAGACGATGTGGAAGAAAGTGCGATGCAGGAGAGGCTGGCACCCGACGGGGAGTAAGGTGTGCTGGCTGAGCGGGCGCGGCCGATCTGTGCGAGGCTGGAGGACGACGACATGCGCGAAAGGCCACGGAGCAGCCGCCGGCGGTTTCGGCCTTTTGGAGAAACATCTTCCAAGGGGGCAACGGTCGGCTGCTGTGAGTGATGGTGATGCTGCTCTTCGACGATGGTTTCGGGCTGCTGGAAGTCTTGGGTGAGGTCGCCGTCGGCAACAGGGCCGACAGCGGCTGGGGGTGTAGCTTCGGCCATGGTGATCAATGGCGCACACAAAGTTAGTGTGCAAGAGGAGAGAAAATGAGAAACAAAGGAAAAGGGAAAATAAGAAGAAAATGAAAGTAATAGCAACTGAAAGAAAATGGGAAGAAACGCGAGAAAAAAAGGAAGACGTAGGAGGGTGATTGAGTAAGAGAGTCTAGGTTGCTAGAGAACCCTCGCACACGCCCCGACACCAAAAAAGAGCGAGCCTGCCAAACCCAATGCACCGAGCGACACGAACTGGGCGGTTTATTTTTAAAGCTGGCCCGTCTAGTTTTCAGGTTTGTCGTTTTTCTTTTCTCCTTGTCAAGTCCGCTGTTTCGCAAAAGGACCTGCTCCAGCGGGTGGCGTTGTCGATGCGGTGGCCAACCCAGTGGGGTTCAGTCGGGCGTGTATAAACGGGTTGACTGATGGTGGAGGTGGGTGGTGGTGGTGGTGGTGGTGGTGAATGGTATTGGTTCTGTATTGGTCTTGGACGAGAATAGTCGTTGGATAAATGGACTTAGGTCGTCTTCTGGGATGGTGGAGTGGGCTTGCCAAAACGGACCGGATGTAGCGAAAGCAGCCGAGCGGTGCAGCAAGCCTATGACGGCGAATACGACAGGTGGTGCGCGGTCAACAGCTGGGGCAGGTTGAGGTCGAAGTAAATGGTCTTGTCGGTTCGTCAGGCTGTTCTGTTGTCGATGTTTTGTAATTCGTCTTGTTGGATCGTCCACGGGAAGAGCAAGTGCCTTGGGTTATCTGAGGGATAGATGACGATTAACGATAGCGAAAAGGTGTAATCGGGCCAGGGCGATAACGGGCTGAATGGCTCTGCCGCGCTCAGCAAGTGATCGGCGGACGAGAAGAGTGCTGGGCGTCGTGATTGACTTGAAGTTGTTTCCTGTGAGAGCGATAGATAGGAGCGGAGAGGAATAAGAAAGAGCTGGAAAGAGCACAGGCGAGGAATAAGAAAGAGCTGGAAAGAGCACAGGCGAGGGAAAACCGAAGAGGATTGAGAAATGGCGAGATGGATGGGCGGGGTAGACACGGACGAGTGATCCTGGTTGGGTTTTGGGCAAGAAGCGAGACCAGGATAGTCGACGAAGCCCACCGGCGGAAGAAGAACAGGAAAACAAGGAAGCAAAGAAATTGAAAAGGAAAATTAAAAAGTTAAAAACCAGGAAATGGAAGGCGGGACAAGGAGAACAATAAAACAGGTTGGATGGGAAGGAGCGAAACAGAAAAGAACAAGGCAAGAGATAGCAACCACGGCAAGAACGATACGATGGCGGTGGCGCGCACAAGCGCACCTGCTCAATACGGCCGATAGATGGCGGAAAGTGCAGAACAAGGCAAGCGCGCCATGCACGTCTGAACGGTCGCTACTGCATGAAGTTCGGCTCTCAAGATACCAAAGAAGCCCACAGCAAATCGTACCCATCAACCTAGCAAGATTCTCTGGAAAGATACAAGTTTAGGGCCCAGACGAGCCAAAGACAAGGCGAGACCAAGAGCCAAACTCGCCAAACCAAGCGAATATGCTCCACCCCTCCTCGCCTTCAGTTGTTGTCCCCGCGTCTTATCGCCCACAATCGCACACTATCGCGCACTATCGGCGCCATCTGACAGGGGTCCTTAAGTGGTTTTGCTAGAGGCGTTTCGGCGCTTTGGGGGAGAACAGAGAAAAAGAGGGGGGGAAGGGGGACGCGACCAGCTGCCGGAAACAGAAGGCGGTGTGGCTTTTGGGCTGTGGTTTTGTGGTGGGGTGGGTGGGCTGCAGGGCAAGTTTGGGCCAGTCCCCAACATGACAAGACGCTGCAGGACGCCATGGGACCGCACTAAACAACGCCGCGCTTTGCGACTACGAAGCACGCTATGTAGCGCTGAAGGGGTAGAGGGGGGCTCGAGGGGGTTTTATCGATAGCGGTGCGACGCCATTCGACGAGGACGGCGACGGCGACGGCGACGGCGGCGAGCGCTAGAAAAACGAGGAACATTACGAGGAGCTAAAGAAGAGAAGATTAAAAGAAAAGGGGAAACGACATAGTTGGGCAGTCCTTTCAGATGTGTTTGTTGTTTGACGGTTGGCTACACCTTGCGTCATGGCTCGTGACAGGAAGCAACAGAAACCAAGAGTTCGAGAGAGAGCAGGAGAGTGCACGCGATGCAGAACCATGCAGGGACGCAGGGATGCACCGGACGGGAAACGACAGGCTCAGGTGTTGCATCTACCCGAATGCAGCCACAAAAACGACAGGTCCACAAGATGTCCACACACCCTGCTGCAGCCAGGCCTAGGCCGGGTCAGATCAGACAAACCCACGAACGAATGGGCACGCTCGTCGTGTTGGGCGTTAAGAAGGGGAGGGGGGTTGGCTCTCTTTTCCGTTCTTTTGCGTTATTGTCTTACTCTCTTATCTTGCGTCTTTCTTTATCACGTCTGCGGTCACTTGCCCCAACGTGCTTATGCACGATGAGTCGCGTGGCAGGGCAGGCGAGACAGCTCTTTTTGTCAAGAAGACAACAAGTAAGTATAACAAAGAGGAAGAGGGTAGGAAGGAAATAAAAAGAAAGGACGAAGGTGTTTTTGTTCGTGTGCGTGATTTAGATGCTTAGTGGCCTTGGAAAAGGAGGAGACGAGAAAACCGTTACGACAGAAAAAAGACCCTGGAAATATAGCAAGATATCTCGGGGACGAACTCTCGAAAACAGACCCCGGTCTAGCCATTTAGTCCCTCCGCGGAGGGGGAAACGACTCCGCTGCGGTTGGACTACTGTAGATAGAAACGTCTCCGCCGGCGGCTGGCACCGAGAAGCTGTAGAGCACTTGAGGAGGAGGAGAAAACGGACCGAGAAGCCCGTGAGGAGGCCAAATATCTCATGTCTGGGATGCGGGGGGGGAGGGGGGAGATGGCACTGGAGCAGAAGGAGGATACATAGAGAGAGAGAGACCAGACGAGAGACGAGAGTGGTTGTTGGCTGATGGCAGCTGACCACTGGCGACTGACCTGACTTCCCTGGCATGCAATTACCTGTCCAGAAACAGCAAGACAGCAGCCGACCCACAGCCCGTTCACATGCACCATGCACAATGCATGGCGCTGTGAGCACGCGCAGGCACTCATCTGCATAGGCGAATCCTTCATTATTTCTTCAACTTCTCTTCCCCATCAATCTGGGAGCGGCTGGCCTCGCATGCAAAATCGCCTGTTTGGGCGTATCCGGCGGCGCTATATGCGATTTATGTCAGTTTTGTGCGACAGTGTAATACCATGTGCGACTGTGGGGAAGGGCTGGCAGGTACAATATCTGAGTTTGGTAGCAGTAAACGCGTCGACAAGATGTTGAGAAAAGAGAGCAAGCAGAGATAAGATGCCATCGCGTTTCTTTTTCCACCTCTTGTCTCATTCAAACCTGTTTATCTGTAGCCACATCATGATTCGTATCGCCACAAGAACAACCCTACTGAGTCTACTTCCTCCTTGTTGCTGGACATATCTTGATCTGCTGCCGAGCGTTGCAGATCGACTCGGGCGGTTACGGAGGTTCGTGCATTTCGACTGCTGTGTCGACTTTCTTTATGTTGGTATCTGCCGGTGACATGCATACAACGGAGCCGAAATCAAGATCAGATAAACAGATAAAAGATAACATGCTAGATATCTTCAGCCTTGTGCGCTTCTATCTTATTTCTCTATCTTCTCGCCTTGTTATAGTACTGAGCTCGTACTTGGCCCTTTTCTCTTTGTATTTTATCATCCCCTCCTTCAAAAAAAAACCCCTGTTGATGAGACTCCTACGCTTCCCCCGTATCTTACACATCGACGACGCTTCGCAGTCGCTTCTTAGCTGACGGAGTCGCCATGTGGCGCGGTGGAACTGCGCCCTCTCCTTTGTTCTCACGCACCGGCGGCGTTGTGAGATACTTTGTTCAAGTACCTCGCCTACTCGCCTCGCTCGCCCCAGTGCGACGACAATTGTTAAACCAGCAACGCTAAAAGCGCTTCTTGCTTTCTTTGCTCTCTGATTTCGTTCTCTGTTTTTTTCCTCCCTTCTTCGGTGCTGACGCCTCGCTCTCGCTCTCACCCCATCCCGCCGTCCCCTTGTTTTTTCCAGCCTTGCAGATCCCTGTAAGAAACAAATATGACGCAGTCTCTGGGCCCTACTCCGTACCCTATCGTAAAGCCCCCCCACTGCCACATGTTTCATGCCGGCTCCCGCGCTGCAAATCCGTGGCACAAAAAAAGAGAGAGGAAGCTACGGGCAGTGTGCGCGCGTCGTGCACTTCTCTCCCCTCCCAACGACAGTTCCTTCAAACGCGCGCAGTTTGCTCCGTAAAAAATGCTTGGTAGGCCAGTAATTGCGCTGCGCTCTCACCCGACCACCGAGCACCATAACAGGCCGGTCGTCAAATGGGAGATGAGAGAGAGCAGAAAGCAAGGGAAAACAGGAGACGGTGCTTTGACGCCATGTTTTCTTCATCTCGGCCTGGCTCGACTCGTCTTTCTCATGTCGACTTCTACTCCTAAGCTCTGTTGTCGCACTGTCTTCTCGGTCTGTCCCTTGGAATGCGTCGTACGGAGACTAGAGCTGCACCGATGGCTCTTGCCGTCTTTTCGTGCCTGCCCTGCAATCCCAACGACGTACTTTCCTTCTGTCGACTTGACGCGCTGATTTTGCATCCAAGTAATGATTTGCCGTACGTTTTCTGCAAAAACCTCGTCATCCCAAGAGAATGCGCGCTTTTCTCTCAAGCAGACACTTTAGCTCCACCAACGCAGGGTCTTTCGAGCCGGGAGCTACGAGCTACAAACTACGGAGTACAACATACAAGTATTTGTACAAGCTACAAGCAGGGAATAGAAAACTGGACCTTGGGCCCCAAGGGCCCTTCCTTGTAGCCCCATCCTTGGAGCCAAGATTTTGGCCGTTTATCCCCTTTTCCTCTGGCGATGTGTTTGCTTGTCGTTCTTGCTGTTGGCATTGTACCTCACAATTCACCTTCTCTCTGTCTCTACCGTAGATGAAACTGAGATGTGTCCTGGCCGCCGTTCCTGCACCAGTCTGAGCACCGTCGTTTGACCGCCCCGTCATAGCTTTCACATGACTCTCCCGCGTCGCGTCCCGCTTTTTTTCTTACGTATTCGTCACAGTGGGAAGGCACTACCCATCACGCCCACGCTGGGCCCACACCCCACCAACACGCAGTGCCCGTCCGCCCCAGTCCGCCCAGTCCGTCCCAAAAAAAAAAAACAGAGCGGGCACCTCAGCACCAAACAAGGTGGCACATTTTTCCTGGCTCCGAACCTCCAACAACCACCACCACCACCACCACCAACGGCAACCAGCGTGGCCCTTCCCATCCCTTTGCCCTGCCTTTCGCCCATCATCGTCATTTTGCTCCAACTTAAACTTCTCGCACGTTGTTTTGAGTCAGGCACAGCCTGGCAGCAATATATACTGGTTACTAACCTTTTTCGCATTTTTTTGGCCCGCGTTTTCCTATTTGAGTTCATATGTATCTATAGTTTTGTATTTGGTTTTTTTTTTCTTTGGCTTTTCCATTCCTTTCTCTCCGTCTCACCTCAAAACAGTTTCCTCTCTGCTGCTTCCCTCGACCCCAGCTTTCTCGCCTTCTCGCTTCATCCGAACAGCTCCGCGATCGATCTCTCCAGCTCTTGCTCTTTCCCTGAACGCGTCGCTTCCTCTACGCGGCAGTCGCTCCTTCCTCGACAGCAAACCGGCACTCCGCCCATCACCTTCTCCAAGCCAACTCACGCTCTGCGAACGCTCTCTTTCGTCTCCCACCCCCCCTCCGACGGGCTTCGTGAGAGAGCTTCGTTTCTTTCTCTCCTCCCACAGCAGCTCCCGTGCCCCCCGGCTTTTTGGCTCGACAAGGGGCCTCTTTCAATTATGCTACATATCTACGGCGCAAAATCGGAGACTGGTGCGACGCCCGTTCCCCCGACCCCGGCGTCCGGACCTCCCTCCGGCACGGCCGGCCACGCGTCCGGCGCGTTGCCACCGCCCTCTGCTGTCCCCTCGCTAACAAGCATGTCAGGCGCGACCGCACACAACGACGATGAGGCAGAACACAACAACACCACCGACGGCCCGGTGCTCCTGCAGACCCGCACCTACAGCGGCAACCAGCTCGCCCTGCCCCTCTACCTCCCGAAGAACAGGAGCACCGGCAACCTTGCCATCGCCTCATCGGACGTCCCGGACCACAAGGCCCGCATACGTTTCTCCTTTGACGCCGGCGCCTCTGCCGCGGAGTACGATGCCGCCACCCGGTTGGTGCCTTTTTTGCCCGCTGCTGCCCCGATTGACATGCTTGCCTTGACCGCCCTGACGGCCCTGACCTTCACGTCCGACACGTCGTACGAGACACCGGACGCGTTGGGGGACGACGTCGTCTACCTGGACACTGACTCGTGCCTCTGTTTGGTCCCACCCTTTGTGCAAGACCATGTCTGCCGGGACAATGACTGTGACTTGGACTTGGAGTCGGAGTCGGAGTCGGAGTGTGATTTTGACTTTGATATCGGCCATCTTGCTGACCCTGCGTCCGAACGCAGCTCCCCCATTATGACAGACCACGATCACGGCCTCGGCCTCTCCGGCCTGCGCCGCATCCGCCAACACGCGCCCCCCCTGCGCGCCCCGACACTCCCCTCCGACCCCTCCAACTCGTCCTCGCGCAGCCCCTCCTTCGCCCTCCCGCGCTCCGCCTCCATGACCGCCATGCTGCAGCACGCCCACACCTTTTCCGTCCCGTCCGATGCCGTCACGCCCGCCTTCACCGAAGACCTGAGCCGCTTCCCCTCCGAGTCGCTGCACTCCTTCTCCTTCGCCGCCCACCAGGCCGGCGACCTGCTGCACAACCACCAGACCGTCTTTAGGCGCTCCATCGAGTTCATGAAGGACCGCATGGGCTACGCCGCCGCCTCCAACAACGCGGGTCTCGCCAGCGCCCAGGCCCGCGCCTCGGGCGACGTCGAGACACAGAACATGCTCGACCTCTTGGCGCGCGCCCAGCTCGTCGGCGCCAACAACCTGTCCAGCACCGACCAGGCCTTTCCCAACGGTCCGCTCACTGGTCCGCCCGACATGTCTGGCGAGAATGTCTTTGAGACCAGCTTCATCCCAAGGACGGCGAGTCCCGAGCTGATGGGTGAGTCGGTGTCGGTGGCCGTCTCCGAGGCGGCCGACTCCCCGCTGCTCATGGCCAAGACGCCCGCGATCCACCCACGAGACAACTCCATCCACCTGCTCAGCGACGAGCGCCCGGCGCTGGCGCTTCCCTCGGAGGATGAGAGCAAAAACAACAACCGCGCGGATGCGACGGCCGGCCCGTCGGATTCGGCCGAGTCGTCAAGAACACCGACTAACGAGAGCGGCACCACACAAAAGACGTCCCCGCCCACCTCGCGGCGACCCAGCCTCCTCCTGCGGCGGACACTGACCGACCTGACACCCGTCGCCGTGCAGCAGCGGCTGCTCGACACGCTCGCCATGCCCTATGTCGCACCACCATCCGCCGGGACGGGCGGTATCAGCCCACGATCTCTGTCCATCTCCGCCGACGCCCAGCTCGACACCACGACGGCACCGCCCCTGTCCGCCAGCGCACAGTCGTTTGCCTCGCCCATCAGCGCTACAGGCAACCTAGGCGACCGCGTCCACGGCCACCCCACGCGCTGGGTGCCCGCTGCACAAGCCATCTTCACCACCGAGGCGAAGCCGCCGTATACCATCATTGCCGCCAACGACCTGGCCTGTCTTGTGTTTGGCGTGACCAAGGCCGAGGTCCGCAAGATGGGCATCCTCGAGGTCGTCCAGCAGGAGCGGCGCGCGTGGCTGGAGAAGAAGCTGTTGCACGTCGACGACGACGCCGACGACGACGCCGCCGCCGACAGCGACCGGTCGTCATCCGCAGCCGAGATTGTGCAGCCCGTACCCAGGCCGGCTGTCAACACATCCAGTCTCTTGGGTGCGCGCGGCGGCGGCATCACGGCGAAGCTGCTGAGTAAGCCGAACTCGCGCTCGCAGACACCCCAAAACGGCGGCGGTGGTGCTGGCCAGATCAAGTCGCCACAGCAGCTGGCCCGCCGGGCCAAGACCATTGACACCAGATCGCCCAAGGCGGGGAGCGTGAGCGGCCACCACCACAACAACAACCGGTCGCGCGGTGTCCTGCTGTGTGGCGACGTGGTGCCCATCCAGAAGCGCAACGGCGCTACAGGCTCTGCCAGTCTGTGGGTGAAGGAGAAGCGCGTGGGCCTGATCTGGGTCCTCGAGGAGATCCACGAGGACGTCGCGACGGTCGCCGTCGACGAGGACGGCTATGTCTCGTCGATTTCGGGCTCCACGGGTCCCATCTGGGGCGACGACGACCCGCAGACCGGCATGGACATTAGCAAGCTGATCCCGCGCATCCCGCGCCAGGGCATCGACGGCGTCACCGGCGCCGTCGACTTTGCCGAGCTCACGCGCCGCAAGTTCTACACGTGCCGCAACTGCGACCGCATCAGCATCCCGGCCACCGTTGAACAGATCCGCGGCGAGGCTGCCCTGCGCGTCTCCAGTTTCCCCCACATTGCCGGCATCATCGTTGTCTCCACCCAAACCCTCACCATCAAGAGTTCCAACTCGGTCTTTTGCGGTGCCCTCTTTGGTTACGAAAAGCCCAATGGCCTGTCCATCAACCAGCTGGTGTCCGACTTTGATAAGATTTTGCAGATTTTGGTCGAGGTCGACAATGTTCACATGGTCGACGGCATCGTCGTCCCCGAGCACAGCTTCCGCCGCGCCTCGGCCTTTTTGGCCCTGCGCGAGGGCCGTCCCGACGCCGCCACTTCCTTCCTCAGGCCCGACGGCCTTCCCGCGCGCCATCGCGACGGCTCCGAACTCAAAATCGATGTGCAGATGCGGGTCGTTAAGAGCGAGAAGCAGCCCACGATCCACGAAGAGACCGTCATCGAAGCCAGCGAGGAGGACGAGTCCGAATCCGCGTCCGCGTCGTCTGTCTTTTCCGACAGCACGTCGCCCACGCCCAGCGCGTCGTTCCCGGTGCCCAAGTCCGAAATGGTGTACGCGCTGTGGATCACCTACTCGCGCCACCTGCACGCTGCCACGACCCGGAACAGCTTCGGTGGTGCCGCCTCGCCACTCCTGTCAGGTGCTGCGACGCCCCTGCACCAGCCGTCGCCGGGTCAGACGCCCGTCCACTCGCCCTTTGAGGCTCCGCCTGTGCCGTCCGACGACCAGTTGGATCTGCGCGCGGAGAAGACGACCATCGCGCAGTCTCTGACGCGCCAGCTCAAGGAGGCGGCACTCAACACTGCAAACCGGATCTCATCCAGCTTATCACGTCCCTCTTCGGAGACCCCGCCGCCAGCGCCCACATCGCAGCCAACCACGACCGACTCACTGTCCGCGTCTCCAGCTACACTACCGCTCATGTCATCGCCTAAAGCGGCTGCAGCCGCTGCCTCGATTGCCACGCCGGCTGTCACAGTCACGACTGCGACGCCCAGCTCCATGACGCCCGACCTGGCCGCGCTTGCTAAGACTGGCCCGACACAGCCACCCATGTCCCCGAACAAGGCGGATGCGGCGACCACGATAACCACGATAACGACGACGCCGTTGGCCCTGGCCAACACCACCACCACAGTGGTCCCGCAAAAATCCGAGATCGTGCCCGCCATCGTCTCCAAAGTGACAACGGCAACCATGCCTCACAAGAAGACGATTGACGACTTTGCCATACTCGAGGACATGGGCCAGGGCGCCTACGGCCAAGTTAAGCTGGCCAAGGAAAAGGCCACGGGCCGCCGCGTCGTCATCAAGTACGTGACCAAGAAGCGCATTCTCGTCGACACCTGGACGCGCGACCGCCGCCTGGGTACGGTACCCCTCGAGATCCACGTGCTCGACTACCTTCGCCGCGACGGCCTGCGGCACCCCAACATTGTGGAGATGGAGGACTTTTTTGAAGACGACATCAACTACTACATTGAGATGAAGCCACACGGCATGCCGGGCATGGACCTGTTTGACTACATTGAGCTACGCACCAACATGGACGAGGCCGAGTGCCGCAGCATCTTTGTGCAGGTCGTGCAGGCCGTGCACCACCTGCACACCAAGGCGCTGGTCGTGCACCGCGACATCAAGGATGAGAACGTCATCCTGGACGGCGAAGGCAACATCAAGCTCATTGACTTTGGCAGCGCCGCCTACATCAAGAGCGGGCCCTTTGACGTTTTCGTGGGGACCATAGGTAAGCAAACGACGCCTATTTTCGTTTATTTCCATTCGCTCTCCCTTTCATCTGCTAACCTCCTCCCCAGATTATGCCGCCCCTGAGGTGCTGGCCGGCCGGCCGTACAAGGGCAAGGAACAGGACGTGTGGGCGCTCGGCATCCTGCTGTACACCATCATCTACAAGGAGAACCCGTTCTACAGCATTGACGAGATCATGGACCGCGACCTGCGTATCCCCTACACGATCAGTGACGACAGCATCGACCTGATCCGCAAGATGCTCAACCGCGATGTGGCCCAGCGCATTACCATCGACCAGGTGCTCGAGCACCCGTGGTGCCAGACGCCGTAGGTGTGTGGGGAGTAGAGAGAGTGTAAGAGGAGAGGAGAGAAAAGGGAAGATATACCATAAACAGATGACAGAAGACGAAGAAGAAGACGAAGATGAGACGAAAGACTTTAGACCAGCCTTGAGGCTACTTTTTTTGGACAGGAACCGGAGGGGACGGGGAAATGGGGGAGGGACGGTAGGGGGATATTGCATCAAACCACAAGGTCCACGGAACAACAGCGAACAAGGACCCGGTTAGGGAGTTTCTTTTTCTTTTTCTTTTGATTTATATACACACGATTCCCAACCTCTTTTACGTTTTCTACTGCATCATGAATACAACATTTGTGTCGTGTAAAATCATTTCAGTTATATTTTGCCCTTTGTGTTAAAAAAGAAAGTCCCTGTATTACTGAACTTCTTTTTTTGTTGATTGATTTTTGAAAAAGGTCGAAAAAATATGCAAAACGAAAAACAAAAACTGTACCAATACAGAGAGTTCGAAGAAATATGCTAAATATTGTCTCCTCGTGCCAAGATGGTTATGAATATATTAAAAATTATCTTGACCTTTACCCTTCCTTGTTAGTATTAGACGCCCAGATGCGCGGGTGCTCACTTGCGCGTGTCGCCTAAAGTTAACAACCATCACTATTAACACAACCAGAAGATGCACCCAATATAACTGAAGGGAAACCAACATGATCCCATAATACAGAGAAAAAAATGAAAGATAGCTTTCAGTGCCTTTTTTGTTGTCCTGTTTGTATCTGCGCGGAAAACGTGATGCTAAAGTCACATGACCTCAACTTGCCCAACACGTGATATTCCCCCGAGCCGAGGTTCACAGCGCTTGGTCTTGAACATCACCAACTCTAACGTCCTTTTGTGATGCAGTATCTTGGTTTTGAGATTATTACATCTTTTATTTACTCTTATTTATATTAACTTGAGTGTTAGCGAAGCGTTATGGTGAGAAGGTGAAATCATAGCTCTCCTTTTTTCTCTTTATTCTCCTCTCACAGGCTGCCATTCGGCATCTCAACCCCCGCCTCGACATCGAGACCATGCCCCTCGAATATATTTACGTGACACGTCATGGTGTAAGTGGTGCCGGACGTTTTAGAATGTATTTTCACATGTACTGACTGCGCGCAGTTCCGCTCCAACTGGGTGGTCAACCCAAAGACGGGCGACTACACGGCCTTTGTACCGTCGCCGACGGGGATCCCCGCTGACCCGGCCCTGACCTCGCACGGCGTGAACCAGTCCCGCGAGCTTGCTGCCCACCTAGCCAGCGGCGCGGTCCCGGTGCCTGTCGAGCGTATTTATAGTAGTCCCTACTATCGCTGTCTGCAGACGATCCAGCCGTTTGTCGAGACGGTGGCGGGCCAGCCTGTACCACAATATCAACCTCAGGGCCAATCGTCGCCACCGCGGTGGGCTGTCCGCTGCGATTCTGGCTTGGTGGACTGGTTCGGCCCGGCGCCATTTGAGCAGCCACAACCGGCACCGCTCAAGGAGCTGCACGACGAGTTCTTCCCGTGGATCGACTTGGGGTACGAGTCCCGAAGCTCGGGTGTCGTCCCCCGACTGCACGGCGAATCGATGGCACAGCTGCACGCGCGCGTGGCGGCCACACTTGGACACATTGTGCGGCAGTGCGACGCCGAGGGTGTGCGGTCGATTGTGCTGTGCTCGCACGCGGCGACCATCATTGCGCTGGGCCGCGTGCTGACGGGCCAGCTGCCGGACGACGTGGAGACGGAGGACTTTGGAGCGTTTACGTGTGGTCTGAGTGTGTTCCGGCGACGTCCTTCACAGCAACAGCTGCCAGGGCAACAGCATCGTCAACATCTCCATCATGGCCAACATCCTCAGCACAGGAATGTATCGTCGCTGTCCTCACAGGTGTTGCCAGCGCCGCCTCTCCCTGGCCACGTGCCGCTGTGGGACGATCAGTTCCATACGCTGGCGGGCGAGGCATGGATAGGCGGCCGCGGCGTCGGAGGCGGCTGGGACTGCACGGTGAACTGCGACTGCAGCTTCCTCAGCGAGGGCGAGGAACGCGGATGGTGGGTCAAACTCCTTTCTTTGTCTTTCTTTCGTCTTTCCTTCCTCTTCTTTTCGGTGTCTCTTGTCTCTCCATTTTGTCTTCTCTCCACCTGCAGGCACTCTACGATGTTGCCAAGATATATTTCCATCTTTCCCTCGTGTCTACGTCGTATGCGTCTTTTCCTCTCCTGGTTCCCCTGTCCATCATTGTCTATCTTTGTCTTTCTATCCCTTCCCCTCTTTTCGTTTTCTTTTTCTCTCTCTTTCCTCTTTTGCAGTTTTTCTGTGTCACTCGGTCTGGCCACCTCTTTCTTGCTCCGTATCTTCAAGTGGAGACAACAGCGCAAGAAAAGGGGAGACGGCCCAGTTTGGGAAGAGCGTGGCAAGGGAGGAAAGACACGAGATGCAAGAGGAGACGAGGAGAACAAAAACGTCTGGACGTCGAAGATGAACGAGGAAGGGATTCGCGTCGTGCATGTTATCTTTTCTGTTGTCTGCCTCTTTTGCCTCTCTTGCGTGGACACGCTATGCTCCTTGGCAAGCGGAGAGAGAGGATAGGACGGCTTGAAAAAAAAAGAAGAAAAAAATAGGCAGACAAGGTTTGGTGACCAATGGGTACCTGCATTTTCTTTCTGGTCCAAAGATGTCTTGTCTCACAGTCGATGGAGACCACGCCGGAGAGAAAAAGAAGAGGGGACAAGAGGGGACTCAAGAGGACTCTTCCCAAAGAGAAAGCGAAAAAGCGAGAAAGCGAGAACAACTAAGAAGTGCAAAGAGCTAACCGGAGTCCACTGGACAATGCAGGCGCTTTAGTGGTGATGATGAGTCCTTTGCTGGGGTCCCGCCGGCGGCGACTTCTTCAAATTCGACAACGACGACCACGACTAACACAAATACGGGCCATCACGGTGGCGAGCGGCGCGCCATTGTGGATGCGGGACTCGAGCTGGGCGTGGTGGTGGAGGGGGGTGGACGACGAGGAGGGCCAGCGCAAGGGAGTCAGCGCGGACAGGAAAGATCGGCAGACCGAGCGCTGGCCAAATCGGAGCCACTGCAGGGGGCTGAAGGTGACGGCGGCGGCGGGGACGGTTATGAGGAGAAGAACGAAAGAGAAAAAGGCAAGACTCCGTCCAACAAGTCAGACACTTCAGCTGGCTTTAGCGGTGGCGACGATGGCGATGGCGGCGATGGCGGCCTTGGAGGTGGTGATCGCGGTCGTGGTGGCTATGACGGCAAGCCGAGTTCTCGACTGTGAGGACCATGGACTGGACCCCGGATAGAACATGCATACTAGATACATGCATGAACGGACATGAGATGTGCCTGCGTGTATCCGCGTGTGCATGGACAGCCGCATGCATTGACACGATGAAGGGCATCAAATCATCAAATCAAAGAGAGCGGAATGGTTGTGATGGGCGCAGCATGTTCCAAAGCCTCTATCTGCAAAATATACGTGCTGCATATGCACGGGAGATGATATTTTCCGTATTCATTTGTTCATTCGTATGCAAGCGTCGTAAGAGGCAGTATGCATCTCCAATCTAGCCTCTTCCTGGTGTCTGTTGTTCGTCGTGTTCGTTATGTTGTGTGCAGTCCGATCCGCGTTGTTCGCCCTGCATGTGAGACATCTCTTTTAACATTTATCGTCTTTATGTTGTCCTCTGTCGAAGCCTACTCTGTTGTCTCCTTTTTTTTTTGTTTGTCTCTGTCGTCTTTTTCTTTTTGTCTTCTGTCAGCTCATGATCCGATGCGTGCAGCAGATTATAATGGGACGATGCGGGCCTTTCCATTCTGAGACCGTGTTTGCGCCCGGGCGTCTTGGACTATTGGACGCTTCTTTCTAATGTCTTAACGCTTTTCGATGAAATCAGACGATATCGCTCGCAAGCTATGACTTTCGCAACGTTGGTAACCGTTCGCAGTTTCATCTGGAGTTAGTCTGCTGGCGTACGACTGAAACGATGAGACAAGCAAGGGAGGTTCGAACGGAGAGAGACGTGGCGTTCTGGCGTCTTTACGAGGGAGATCGAAGATGCCCGTTGGCCTCGGCTCGAGGATCGTATCGATATCGCAACATGCATCTGCCAACGGTAATATTGATTTTGGCGTCTCTTTACTCAGTGTCCATTTCTTTCTTTTTTGTGCTATTTTCATACCTTGTCCACCGGCAGCATTGGTTCTCCGCAAGCCCATGTCTCTCTTTTGCGATGTCCCGTCTTTTCTGTCTCTCCTTTTTGGCGCATTTTTTTCGTCCATTCTGCTCTTTTTTTCTCTTCATTGTTTCTCATTTTCATTTCTTTTTTCTCATTTCTTTTCTTTCCGCTCACCGTTCGCACCCGCCTTCTCCGCCCCTACTGCAGGAGGAGACAAAAGAATAGGAGGGGCCTTGCGGGCGCAGCGTTTCCCGTGGGTAATTTCTGCAGCTTTTTCTTGTGTTTACAAGTACTCTTGTGAGATCCATTTGACGCAAGGGACGGACTAGAATCGACTTTTGAGCTTGCGTAGATACGAGCACAGAAAACAGTGGAGGATACCAAACTGGCGTGCTTGTGAGAGAGGGGAAAGCAACTGAGACAGGCGTGCTTTTGGCTTTCTGGCTGGTCTCTGTTGGCTCGCTTTTTTGGTGCTCTCCATGTCTCGAGTAGTTTTATGCAGTCAATTGTCTAGCGTTGTTGCAGTTGTACGCCCACGCCAACTCCTACAATCCACAGTATTTGCCTTTTCTGACGGGACAAAAATGGATCAAGAGGAGAAGGACGCTCCAGGATGGAGTCGACGGGAATACCGTCAGGCACAGGCATAGCAAGTCCAGGAACAGGAACACAGCGGTCCAGCGCAGGCACAAAACAGAAAAAACGCCCGATGACGATGCTCTTTTGAGATTTGGGCCCCAGACTCCCGGACGTAAGGGATAAGGGATGTGACTGAGACGGAGGAGGCAGACTACAGAGCCAACGCCCAGATGCCCACAAGCCACATCACAACGTCTGCCCAAATCGCAGTCTCGAACAAGGAAAAAAAGCAAAGAAAGTCTGACGTACTACATATGAAAAAGAAAACAAGAAGCCAAGATCGAGGAAAAAGCAACATTGGAAAGAAATCTCCGTTTACTTGGCATCTGTCGTCTGTCAACCGTCACCCTTAATCCGAGGCATCTGAAAATGCCGTTCGTTGGTTGGTAAAGTACGTTCGTAGAGGACTTCCTGATTGGAGCTTGAGCTCAAATGCCGTCTGCCGTGCCGTCATTTGGCGTCTGCTCTGTGGGGAACGGGACCTGGGCGGCTTTGTTATCTGCTATAGCCACTTTATTGCTATTTCCTTCGAAGAGTTCTTCCAGTGGCGTACAAGTGTACGTTTGTTTACTTTGTATCGACGTATCTCTGAATTCACATCGGCGTCTACCATCCTGTTTCTTCAACCCAAATATTCCAGTGCAACATAGATGATCAGGGTCTTCAGGGACACTCTTCAGTCAACAGAGACATACGTCGTAGAGCATAGAATATACAGTACGGCGATCCAAAAAAAAGAGGAAGGACCCACGAAGAACCAAGGAAGGACATGTCTTGCTTCGGAAAATAGGCAAACCCAGTGCAACACAGGCCCACGGCCCCGGTTTCTTGGATACCATGGACACTTGCTCAGCGCGTCTCTGCTTTGACGAGTCCGCTAGATTCAGGTACGCGAAATAGGCACCGAAAAGGTGAAGAAACGAAATGCACAAAAAACAGGAAAAACGGGAATATCAGAGGCGACAGATCACGGAGGATAGACCATGGATGACGGATTACGGATGACAAATGCTACACGCCCCTTTGCCCCTTCTTTCTGCTTTTCGTTCTGTGATTCTCTCTCCTCCGGCCCCTTGACCATGCGAGGGGTATTTTGGTCCTGCATGGGTGCATGCGTTACCACTTGGCTGATAATTGCTTGGTTTTTGTGTATTCTGTGTACTCTGCTCACTCTTACCATCTTGCTCTTCCCTTTTTGGACTCTCCCCTTTTCCGTCTTGCCTTTTTTGTCCGGTTTGTCTCTGATGTGAGAGAAGCTGGTGCAGGTACAGGTGCAGGAACAGGTAGTCAATATTCGATATTTCTGGAAAAGTGGCTCAACTTTGAGATAAGACATGACGGACACTGCTCGCCCTGTCGCTCCATGAAGCTATTCCAACTACAATAGCGCTGATTAGACGTTTGCTTTCCTGATTGGGCTTGCTCCAGCCTGCCTCGCCTGCTCTGGGGCCGCTCGGCGAGCGGGGACTTTCTTCTTTTGTCTGGTGCTGTCTCGCAATATGCATCGTCAAGCCCATTCCAGAGCATCAAAGCAGGGTACAGCAGGTTTCAGGAAACCAGTAGTCTCGCTCGTCGTAATGCCACAGGAGTGAAAAAAAGAAATCGAAACGACGCCAAAGCCTCTTTTCAACGCCCGGGAGGAGCACATCCTCAGGGAGCATAGCCGCAGCCAAGGCAAGCCGTACAGCAAGCAGGGAACCAAGCCCCGACTGTCAAACACCATCGTCGTGGTCCGACGTTGTAAAACAGGACGAACGGGTCAAACAGACCAAACAGACCACAGCTAAAAGCTCTAACTGGGACTGGTAAAACAGGGCCCGGCAGGAACCCAAGAGCACCGACCTTGCCAAACTGGTCCTGCTCGAGTCGGGCCTTGGCCCAATGCAGAACGCGATAGACGTGACGGACACGATGTTCTTGCTTTGGGCTCACTTTTTGTCTTGTCAATTTATTCTCCTAGTTCATGTCTGCGAGTGTGCCTGACTTGGCCTGTGATGACGACGGCGATGTCACGCTTCTCCTGTCTATTTTGCTGCGCTAATGCGGTGGTAGTCTGTTTACCAGTCTCTGTCAGAAACTAGGTAGGAGTCTACGAAAGAACGGAGAAAACATCTCTTTGTGTGTGTCTCCTTTCCTTCTTCCTCCTTCGTTTTCCCTCCGTCCCTCCTCGTCCCTGCATGATATACGGACCTGTTGTCTGGTGCCTGGTATCTGGTCTCTGATTCCTGGTTGTGTCATTTCTCTTACGTCGCCTTAGTATCATACAGCTTGCACCGACTCGTATCTGTATCTATCAACCACACCCTCACTCGAGGCTGTTGGATTTCGTGTCTTGGTATGATGCATCTCGACCTGCGTCTAAAAAATAAAGAAAAAGAAAGCACGGAGTACACTGTCAAACTATACGCACGGCTGTGTAGACCCATCTTTGTTGCCTACGACAGACAACTTACGGCCAGAGGCTGTGGTGAGACCCATTCTACGCCCAAGCGAGGAGCGATCGGCGGCAGCGGCCGAGCCAAAACCGTCTCAACTGTCTCGCTCGCCCACCCTCCTTTTTATAGCTGGCGTTGGTTCTTTGTGCTATTTTGGCTGCTTGGACTGCCTTGGACTTGTCGCTGTAGCGTAATTTGCTCCATATGGTTGCATCAAAAGGTCTCGGATACCCAGGGGACAAAATCACACGGCGTAACGCAAGGGAGATAGAGGGGAGAAAAGGGAGAAGGCAACAGACAAAGAGGTGCGAGAGCGAGTGGCGAGACACAGAAGACGTAATCATTCAGGTACAAAATACGATGCTAGAAAAGGTAAAAGTAAGAATTGGGATACGGCTAAGAAAAACAAAGGAAGAAAGTAAACAGCATCTTACTTGTACTTTGATACTTGTACGACTTACACGGACCGGGACAAGGTCAATGCAAATCCGGAGGAAAGAAGAAAATCCTCCAGCGCCCAGAAGGCCCATCTATGAGATACGGCGTTGCAATGGCATGCAACGACTGGCCCAGCACGGGCCAGCACGGGCCTGATCAGGGCTGAGGGCTGAAGCACAGCGCGGTGTAATCTTACCCCACGGCAGCAGCCGATCCCAAAAGCCAGAATGGGCTCGCAAAGTCCATACAAAACAACGCAAGCTTCGCAAAACCCATCCAAAACACACCAAACACACCAAACACACCAAACACACCAAACACACCAAACACTCCAAACATACTAAACACTCAAAACACTCAAAACACTCAAGACACGCAAAAAGACGCCACACGGCAACGCCTATTGCATGTCCAAGGCGAAAATAACCCAAATAGCATTGGTGGCAGTTGGCACATAATTTACACATCCACCGACGTCCGGTTGCCTTTCGACTCCCTCTGCCGCTTAGCAGTGCCGACGACGACGGACCAAGCCGCGCCTTTCTTTTTTCCCTTTTGACGTCTCGCCAACAGGACTCATCATATGTGTGGTCTTTTTTCTTTTTCTTCTTCTTCGTTTTCACAAACATTTGCACACCGAAAACATGTGGACGATCGCACCGACGGTACGTTTCCTGCATGCACGACTTTTGCATCGTCTGGCCAATGGAAATGCACGGTTCCTCTTTGACGGCATTCTGTCACAATTTTTAGGCCCTCAGGCCAAAACATTGTCCGTGTTTCTCATCCTTTTCTACATTTTTGCTCATCATTTTGGTCACCCTCTATTTCCCTCTCACCTTCTCAATTTTGGTGCATTTGGCGCCCCGGCGCTGGACCCAAGGTGCTGCTGGCGCGGCGATATGCTGTATTGGTGGCTAGTGCACTGGGAATTGGACGCCGGGATTGGTCAATATTTCCCGGAAGGTTGGCCCTGGTCGCTTCTCTCACTCCTGGGCTCCCTGCTGCTTCCCCCCCCCGCCCCATCAAGCAGTCGGAGTACAGCGCGCGTGTACCCCTGCCGTGCCCGGGCTTTCCAACTGGATACTGACGCACTGACGGCGCACTAAAATCTGCCAAAATGTCGAGGTTCACTAAAATCCAGTGCCAAACACAGCTGAAGCTGCTTCTCTGGGAGGTGCGGGTGGATCCTCTCCGGCTCCCAGCCCTTCGGGGATCCACAATTTGGCCCGGCAGCGCACTAACTCCGCACCAAACCGAGCCGGCGGGCCCACTTCAGAGCAGCACCAAGAGAGCCAACATCTTAAAAAGACAGCCTCCCTCCTCCCCCCACACACACTCGATCCCAGGGAATCTCAGAGCCAGCCAGTCAACACAAGCTTCTCAGCAAGCCAGCCTTCAAAGTGCAAGGACGTCGTACCGTGCCCACAGACAAACTCACACAAACGTTGTGCAGTCTATGTCTTGCCTTTTTTTACCCGTATCTTGACATACTTTGACGGCCTTTGACGTCTTTGACGTGGTTGACAGGTGCAGTGGTCTCGGCGAGAGTCTTTCACCGTTTTCTGTTCTTTTGCTTTATTATGATGTTCGTCTCCATCTTCTTTCCCTTACCTGCCTCTTTGTCCCCGCCCATATCTATCCCCTCACTCTTTCGTCAGAGTGCATCCACTTCCCAGGGCGCGGAAATGCACAGCGGAATTCAGACGCTCGGCCAGACCAGCCCTGCCGCATATCAACGCATGTCGACCATGTTGTCCGTGGCCCTGTGGAGTGACTGCAGCTTCTTTTCTACCTTCTTCTTTTTTTCTATTCGTTTCCTTTCTTCCCTTACAGACGATCACCGGCCCACGACCCAAAACCCTACAAGCGTTTACGTATCGACGACGCCATCCTTATCCTTGCACGCCCTGTATCTCGCTTGCATCGTGGCGTCCCTCTCCGCTTCCCAGAGTGCGCGTAGCGAACAGGGAGGCTGGGCGTGTCCATAAAAACGGTTCGTTTATGTCGCTCGATCTTCTTTTGCCGTCTTTTCGTTCTTTTTGGGCCAGGCCAGGCCACCAAAATGGCGTGAGTGGAGGGGATGCGGAGGGCCTGGTCTTTTTTTACCTCCCGAGAAGGGGAAGCTTAACTGTCGATCTTGGTTGGCGGGGGCTGGGCTGCTGTCTGTCCCTCTCTTTTTGGGCGTCCTTCTCCCTTTCTCCCCCTATCTCTTTGTCGTTGCCTCTGTGATGCAAAACCCCCCTGTCTGCATCTGCAGCTGCAACTGCAACTTGGGTGTGGTTAGCGGTTAGCTCTCGCAGGGAGAGGAGGATACAGAATAGTCACCCCGGCTTCCAGGTTCGACTGTCCAAGGTTCCCAGATTCGTCCATGTCCTGACCCAAGGAAGAGGTTTGGCTACCCGAATGCTACACTGTACCCAAACATTGGGTTTATTCCCGTCCTCTTGTCCATTGCTTCCGTTGCTTGTTTTCCCATCTTCCTGTTTCCTGTCCCGATCGTACATACTCCGTACTGCGTGGCCGTTTCCCCCTGTGAAGCCAGATTCAAATCTGGACATCAAAGAACTGTAATCCTTCCAGTTGTCGTCAACAAAACATTTTTTATTTTATTTTGGCTGCTGTGGTCCATGTTGTGCTCCGTGTGTCCGTGCTTATCATATCTTCAACACAAAAAAAAGCCGTCAACCGTCCCTTGCCGTTTAGTGCACAAAACTGCCCTGTTCCATGTCAAAAAGCCCAAGTCCCGTGCTCTTACTGTTGCCCTGTGCTGAGAAGGAACCGAGATAAGGTTTTCTAAACTCGTCAAAAGTTAGGGAGACCGGGGCTGCCGGGAGCCAGGGGAAACAGGATAGCACCTGCTTGGTGTGTACTTGTAGTTTGTAGCGACAGAAAAAGGCGTCAATAACGGCACATTGGCTTTATCACTGTCTGTGCACTTGTTTTTGGTGGCGTTTTACGCGGGTTCCTACTGGCACTGACTTCCAGCGGAGAAGAGATGACGGGAGAGGCTGATCACAGCACCGGTGCCTCGAGCTACTGTCGCGACTGGTCGAGGCCTAGCCTTGGCGGACGACAGATCCTCCCAAAAGCGCGCGGAGGCCATGGCTGCTCTTGTGCACGGTCCGGTCCCGCCCTTTGTTTGTTGGGAGGGAAGTGAGAAGTGCATACATTATGTTTTGTTGGCACTTGGGTTCCAAGGGAGACTGAAAAAAACAGGGACAGCAAGCTGCATAACTAAGAAGAAAAGAAAGATGGATCAAATATGTAGCTAGGATACATGGAGAGGTTGGCTGCCCCTTCTGGCCGTCATACTGGAAAACATGCACGGCCTCATGTACTACTTGAATGCACGATGCATGGGGCCTGAACACAAAACGGCTGGAAGGGAGCGGTGGACGGCGGAAGAGAGGGAGGGGGATGACTGCATGAGATGTGCATGGAAATGCAAAAATGCCAGGGCATCGAAGTAGCAGCTAACTTTACTGAATAAGGAAGAATAATGCGCCTGTTGCACCACTGCACACTGCACAACTCCAACAGCAAAATATGACAGAATAAAAATGACCAAACAATTACGTCGTTTTTTTGAGAGGCTGGCTGCTGGCAAGAGGGGAAAGGCCTGCACCTTCCTGCAGCCCAGCTGACGGAAGCGGAAGACGGCCAAGCTGATCTCATTTACCTTTTTCTGCGTCGGATGTTGCACTGGGATTGGGAGGCTGATTTTTCGATTCGCGAGGAATAGACAAGGTTGCGTGCATCGGGGAACAGATATTGTGGGCTGCAGGCAAAGCCAAGCTCTTCTCGAATGGGATGAGGGTTGCAGCAGCAAGGTGGTATACCGAAGTCCCCTGGTCGTATCTGCAATCTGTATCGGATTTGGCAAGGTCCCCAAACAAATACGGATACGCATCTAACCCGTCAAACCCATCTAGAGCATCAGCAAATCCCGGACCGCAACGTATGGGGCAGCTCTCTTTTCTGTAGGTATAGCAAATGCCGAGCTCAGATATCTGGCATGTTGACAACAAGACGAAGCGGGAGCAAAGAGGGCAAAGAGGGCAAAGAGGGCAAAATGTGGGAGAGAGCAAGAGGATCTAGTGTTGAGGGTCCACCGTGGAGACAGTTCATGCAAAGCAGCTGGGCGACGTCGACAAGGATAGGAACAGATTGGAAGGAGGGCAAGGGTAGCCGACCCTGGCCCAGTGGAGCAATAAAGTCCGCTGTTGATAGCGCTGGTCTGGGCTGGAACTGGCCCTGGCCCTGGCTCAAGCTGCAGCGCTACGGTCATGGACGACTAATTACCCGCAGTGGAAAAAAGGGAAGAAGACCAGTGAGGATGGTGGGAGCAATGACGAGTGAGTCCCTAGCCATAGGGGTTTGTTCTGACAAGGTGAGGTACAGAAGAGGCGCAGAATGGACGCAAAAAGAAGGAATCAAAGGACGTACGTCGTAAGAGAGAAAGGAGAGAACCGAAAGAGACGGACATGGACGGCACCGACTATCACTTTCTGTACAGATGGAAGAAACCGCCGGTATCTTATGTCGTAGGTCTGCTGAAAAGTCGGGTAGAAAATCGACCTGTCATCTTTTTTGGTCAGTGTTTGAGGCGAATGCAGTACGGAGTACGTCCGTGGTTGTGGTTGTTTGCAGTAATTACTACCAAGAGATCGTTTTTCCACTTGTTATTTGTATTTCTGTTCAGCCCGGCCCACCCTCCTGCAACTTCGACACCCTCCATTACAGGACCCCAGTTCCAGGCGAATGCAACGCTGACACCGAGAAAATCGAGGCCCCTGGCCTGGGCCAGTCGCGATCAGTTTACAGTGCCTACTCAGAAAGGGTGACGCTCGGAAGCAAGCGGTTGGCCTACAGATTGGCCGACCGGACGACCTGCCGTCTTGTCGTCCCGTTCATACGAGTGCGACGTTGACGACAAAAAGACGCTGTGCTACCCGTTTTGTCCCATTCCCACGCATTCGGGATCGGAATTGCATTGCGCGTGTAAGAGAGCTGTACAAGTCCAAGTAGGACAGAGATTGGCTGCGCAAGAAACGTTTGAGCGATTAATGATGACGAGTGCAAGAGAAAGAGCACGTGTGTGGCTGTTGTTGAGCACGGTTCGTTAAATTGTGTGGAGCAAAGCTCAACGTCTTCGATAGTACGGAGTACTCCGTGTTCTTTCCCTAGCCAAACACATGCTCACCACTCAGCAAAAGGCTTGCTACCAAATGCCGTGATCTATGCGAAGCCGCAGCGGACGGGCGATCCTGGCTGGAGATCACCCGCAACGCGGGCGCAACGTCTATTTTATTTTGCGTGAGAGAAAAGGCGTCTGCGAGTCCGTCTTGGTCCCTCCAAGGCGCAGCGGGCAGGGAACGGGGGCCGAGCAAAATGTGTCCACAGGGGTGTTCGTCTGTGTTTGGTGGTTGCTGACGGTGGCCGTCATGAGAAGGAGGGGAAGCAGGGACAAGGAACAGGGGATAGGGGACAGGGAAGATGGAAGACAGGAGACAAGGGAGAGAAAGAGGAGTTGGTGTGGGGGACAGGATAAGGAGATCAGGATAACGAGATACGGGCAGACAAGGATCAAGAAAAGGTTGAGCGATGAAAGAGAAGATGGAAAGAAACAACGCACAAGTATCTTCTTGTCGTCGTTCAAGAAACTTGGATTCAGGTGCAGACGCGAATGCAGATGCAGATGCAAAAGACGAACCTGCTGACCGCGAACTGCGACATTCGGACATCTGGACGGTCTGGTTGTGACGGAAAACGAACACAAAAATGTTACAAAATGTGACAGAATCAACAAGAAATATGATAAAACACAAAACCACCCCAAGACGACACCAAAAACGAAACAAAAAGGAAACCACGCTCCCAAAAAGAGACAGACGTTCCTCGCCGGGCACCTCCCTCTTGTTCTCAGGTCGGCGATCTGACCCCTGTCTGCAGCAGCCTCTCCCCAAAGTCTCTCTCTTTTGAAGCCTCTCCTCCGCTGTTTCTCGTCTTTCCTTTCTTTTTCTCAGTCGCCTGTTCTCCACAACTCTCTCCACACAACCTCTTTTTGCTGCCAAAAGCCCCCCCCGTCGCCGCTGCTGGTCCTCTTTTCAATTTGGAATTCGCTCGCTCAACACAGCATAGCGCCAGGCCGGGGTTGTTGTTTTGGCCAGCCCATATTGCTTCTTTCGGTCATTCTGGTCCTTTCAGGCGTTGGGTTCACTGTCGTCGGACCACAAATGAACACCGTCGACTATTCTGTCGACCTCTGTTGACATCGCCCCTCCCATGACGCAAGGGAACACAGCGTCGTAGCAGACCCTGTCAATCCCTTCTGGCCTCTTTGTCCGCTATGCTTATCCTCTGCGTTCTTCAGGTAGGTACGAGAACTATTCTCCGTATGGTGTCCCTCCTCGCCCCGTCCTGCAGAACGCCCATCTCCGCCATGATGTTCCTGCGTGTCGCCTGCGTGCTGGTCCTGCGCCGCGCTGTCGACTTCTGAGACTCTGTCAGGCACAGCCGTCCTGCGTCAAGTGTATCGAGAGGGAGACGGAGAAAAAGTGTCTGGAGGGTTTCCGTCGTGGATTTTGTCTGCTGTCGTTTCGCTCCTTCCCTCGCAGTGTCGACTGTCTCTGCCCGCTCTTTCCTCGCTTGCCCTCTCCTCCTTCCCCTACACCGTAATAATTATCCTTGGCTCTTTCTTGAACCCTCAACGGCTCTTGCCTTCCCTCACCCTCTACTCGCTCTTTCCTTCCCTTTACCTCTCTTTCCTTCCTCCGTATCTCTTAGCCACTTCTCCGCCGGGCCCGGCCTGGCCCACCCCTTGCGGCCCTCTTCTTTTTCTCCCCTTTTTCGTCCTCCTCCTCCTCTCTTTTCTCACTGTTTTTATTTCTCTCGCTTCTCCCCAAGTTGTCCTCGCCCACCCACCCACCATCGTTGTTTACCCACCCACACCACACCAAAATCCTCATCCGCTAACATAGGCGATCCGCCGGCCGAGTCCAGACGGTTCCGCGGTGCGCTCCCAGCCAGTCAGAACGCGATTCCGTCCCCGCCGATCGCTCCCAAGCTCGCTTCAAGATGCTCCAAGCTGGCTCCAAGCCAAGCTCTTTCCCCAGCTAGTGTGCCAGATGAACCGGCGGACGACGACGAACCGGGCGGCGCAAGACTCACTGCTGCAGCTGCGGTTGCGGTTGCGGCTACCCTTCTCTTCCTCGCTGTGGCCGTCGCGCTCGCTTCTGCTCGGACCCGGCAGCTGAAAAGAAAGTCTCGGGAGCTGGGTTCTCCTCAGGCCGCCCCAAGAAAACGAGAATACGACGCTGGAGGGCGCTTCCGGGCCACTGGTTGGCCCGCTGCCTTTGGCTGCCCAGGCCTTCTGTCCACCCCCTGGTCCGTCATTTGCATGTCATTTCAGCTCGTTCTGCATCTTTTACTCAAACAATCCCATTCGTTTTTTTTTTTTTTTTTTTCTTTTCGTCGACGGTGTATTCCCACCGTAGCATCGGCTAGGCGTCCCCGTCCGTTCGGCTGGTCCTGGATCCGTCCGCTGTTTCTCCATGAGATTTAAGATGAATACAACGTTTTCGACCACACCGCGATTGTCCCTTGATTCTGTTTTATCCCTTTTTATTGTTGTTGTTTTGTCTTTCCCTGTCTGTTGACGCCAATGGGCGGGCTTGTCGCCTGGGATCACGTTTGGCGATTCTTATTTTATTTTACTTTTTTTTCTTGTTTTCTTCATGAACAGCGTTGCATTGCCACATTGTCACCTTATCACGTCCGCTTTAATTGTAATTTTGTAAAATTGTCCTTTCCTTTCTCCATGGGCTTTGGCCCGTTCCTCCGTGTTTGCTTTGTTGGTCCTTTTCCCCCTCTTCCGCTCTCATTATTCATTCATTGCTCATTTTCCCATTCTCCACCGTTTGAAATAATTGCTCTGTCTCTCATAACCGTCTCCTCTGGGCACCACCACCAGCGGCCACTGCCCCTTCTCCCTATTCGCCTTATCATTTTCACGGTTCATGCAGCATCTTTGCTATCTCTTTTCTGTCACTTTTTGTCCGCGTTCTTTCACTTTTTCCAAAATATCCGCGTCATACTTGATCATTCTCATCATAGTTCCATGTACGCCGTATGCCGCCGTCCTCACGGCCCTGTTCCGTAGCTCGGTGGCTGCAGTATGCTCCTCTCCTCGCGTTCCGGCCTGCAGGTGCCGCGCCCACGTCCCAGCTGTCTGTCACTTTTTGCACATCACCTGGGCCCCAGTCACACTTTTGGGCGTCCTCTTATGAGGCCCTCTCTTTTTCCCTCTTTCTTTCTCTCTTGTGTCTCTTGTCCTCTTGTGTCCACCTCCTTCTCCCTACCACGCTTGTGTCGTGCGTCTCCACCCGTGCAGATGATCGGCAGACAGGGGTACTCTGCACAAACCACAAGCCCAGCCCCATGATACTTGTACTCAAGTACCCACAAAACCGACCCAAATGCACCACACTCACACTCACAAACAGACACAAAATACATTGATACAAAGCACAAACACTAGCAACAAGCAACCACGCACACACATCTTATCCCCGCCCTTTCACCCCTTGTCTCTTCCCTCCCTCTCGATTTTGCCGACCACCCTCTGTCTCTACAAGTACCCCGGCCGCAAATCCCCTGCCCATCATCTGGATTTCGTGATTTGTACTCAGCAACAGTCCAGAACTATGATATTAATGGTGTGTTGAAAAAGAGAGCAAGTGTGTGTGTGTCTTTGCGTGTGTATTATCTATCGTTGCCTTGGACATTTATCTGGCCCTGCATCTCATTATTGCTCACTATCACGAAAGACAGCAAGACGACAAAAAGAGTCATGAAAACAGTGTGATGCATGCAGGACAGTGGAGTAGCAAGACAGAGAAAACGTATCACGGGCACTGTCTATTTGTGACGTATTCGTTTTGCCCTTGGTCTTTCTCTCGGCATCTTTTCCCCTCTTGCCTCGTCTCCTCCTCAACGGCATACTCGTTTTGTCCATTCCCCTTTTCTTCTTCCTCATATCCCTCTATTTTGCGTCGCCGAGTCTTCCTTTTTATCCGTTTCTTGTCGGTCTTTCGTCTGACCTTTCGTGGCTTTTTTCCCGTCCTCATCCCTTGCGGGTAGGTACCGCCTCCGCCTCCTGGTTTTGTCTGTCAGTTGTCAGTTGTCAAGGAGGGAGGCCAACGCCAAAACACTCGCTAGGAACAAAAAAGTTGGCCCGGAGTCGCCTCCTGCGTCTTGTCTCCTGCACCCTATTTTTTTTACTTTCTCTCCCTCCTGCACTTCCGTCTCCTGCATCATGGTTGCATCTTGCGTCTTGCGTCGCCCTCCTTGTTAGTTGGTGTGGCCCGCACGAAGAATATTTTCAGTAGTTTCGTTTTTTTTTTCTCCTATCCCTACTGAGACATCTGCCAGGTACGGGAGTACTTTGTAGAAACGAAAGGGACACGAGACAAGCACCCACCAAACCCTACAAAAATGGAGGGGAGACTAAAGGAAAGTCCGAAGGGAAGACAACGAATTCGAAAATACAGGGCAAACACACACAAAGTATGGCATTGTCGTACGAGTCCCGAAAGGGAGGCATCGAGGTACGTGATACAAACGGAAGAAAAGACGCAGAAAAATACACGCATAAATATTCCATTCAATACAGACGAAAGACAAGTGGAGAAAAGACAAGACAGCACGGACACATAACACATAATTGCTTGCACTCGACCACTCACGTACTCACGCACCGACCACGGCAGAGGGATAAAAAAGAGGGGGGCAGGCAATTACGATAAGGCTACGGAGTAAACACACCCGGGGACCTGGGCTCTAGTCACACAGCGATCTGTACGAAGTATATTTATTCGGAATTTGGTACAACGACAAACTGTGCACCAGTTATAAAGCGAGATACTTCATGCATCGTACAAGGGCATCGACATGCACGCCGACCATCCCATTGCTCCATGCTCCATCGACCCATTTGAGCCATTGAGCCATCCGAATGCATCAAAATGTGCTTTGCGTCTTTTGTCGTTTTTCGTTTGTCGTTCGTATTGTGCTCTTGTGCACGTTGCGTCGTTTGTGGCCTCCTTGCATCGGGCGAACCCTGGTCGCGGAGATGCGATGTGATGTATCTGGACGATGGGATGCGTCGAGATGCATCTGGACAATTCTTGGTTCTTGATGCCCGCGGTGTGCCTCATTTATGATATGCAGGCACTTGGTGCTTGGTGCTCCGTATGCGTGCATCGCATGAAGGGAAGAGACGGAGAAAAAAAAAACAAGATGAACGAGACAATGGAGGCAAAGTCAACAAATCGACAGGGTCTAACGACAGTCGAGACACCACGCACTGCCCTGCTTCTCCTGTCGGGTTTTCCAATGAGGTTTCCTATGTTGACTTTCCTATTTTCCTATTCTCCTTGTCGATGTCTCCCCAAATTGTTCAGAACCCTGATCTGCCCTGAACGGCTGATCCTCCTTTTCTTTTCTACCTGTTCTGCCTTCCCTTTCTAACGTCTCTCTCCAGGAGCGATGTGTCGTTTCCATTTCCCCCCCATCAATGGAGCCTACCACACGAGGTGTCTCGGCCAGTATCTCTCCCTTCCCATGAGTGTTTCTAGCCCGTTGTCCACCATCGGTCGTTCGAATCTTAAAGACTGAACAATGTAATGAGATGGCTCACATTCTCTCGTCATCCATCATCCATCGCCGGAACAATATCAACCAGATATCGGAGTCGGATACAACAAGTCGTACACCATTCGTACTCACTCCTCGGCTAGCTCTGTCCATTGAACACGAAAGAATTGCGTGTGCGGCTTAGCGAAACGAAAACAACGACGATGAACAGAAAAAGCAAAAGAAACAGAAAAGAAAACCGAGAAGAAACACACCCTCGGTTTTGGCACACCCTCCCCACCCGCGAACAAAGTACACCCCCTGTACACCCCCCCCCCCCCCCTCCCCGGTCCCACCTCTCAGCTCTCGGTGTGCTTGTCTCTCTGGGCCCTGCTAGTGGTATTTTCCTTATTTTCCTGGGCCTTTTTTTTTTTTTTTTTTTTACCTTTCGTCTTCTTATGCCATTTCGTTACGCGCATCTTTCAGTGCACTTCGGCACCCATATATCCTCTCCCCCATCTCCGTATTCTCTCACCCCCCTCCGTCGATCCGCCCCATCTGATCTGCCCTGGCCCTGCCCCTAGTTGTCTTGTGGGACCAGGCTCCTCTCTCTTGCTCTGGCTCTGGCTCTGTCTCTGGTTCTGGGTCTGTCTGTGTCTGTCTCTCTTTCTCTTGCTCTCTCTTGTTCCTTGTCCTCAGCTGCGTCTCGTCATCTCTATTTTTTTGTCATTTTTCTTTAAATCGTCTTTGTGTTCTCTTCTCTTCCTCTTTTTGTCGCCTTTGTTTTCACTCCTCACACGCCCCCGGGACACAGTACCTCGAGTACATCGTTTGCCTCCTCCTCCACGTCTTCTCCCCTTTCTCTCCACCCCTCTACATCTTGCGTCTTTCGTCCTGCGTCTCGGGTTTCTCTTGGCGCCTTCTCCCCTCCTCTCTCTTTCTCCTGTTTCCTTGTTGTTCACCACCCTTGTCCGACATCCTTGCCATCGTCCGTCTCCTTATCCGTCCTCGAGAAAAGAAAGAAGGCAAGACACTCCAGACACACGAGATATCCACACGCACACAAGTCTCCCATCGCCTCTCCGTCCCGTCGTCAACTATTTTATATCCAACGTCCGCCCGCTTTCTTGCCCATCATCATTTCTCGTTCTTGTCTTGCTTTTCCATTCTTTATATCCATCCTCCCCTCTTCTCTCCCTCGACTCCTTCTTCTTCTTCTTCTTCTTCATTCTTCTTATTCTCCATCTTCCTTCTCATCCCTTCAACGTCTTTCCTCCCTCAACTCCACTCACCACGAGTCTTACAAGTCTTTGCATGTTCTGAGTCCTTCGTCCCTTGATCGATCACATCCCTTCGCAACCCTCGTCCCGTACCCCCGTGGTCTATTCCACACACAAACTCTTTCGCCATGGCTCTCAAGACTACGACGGCCACTGCGCCGCAGCATGGTCACCGCCGCCGCGTCAACAAGCAGGTCCTCGTGCGCAGCAGCCAGCTGAGCGCCCGCTACATGGCGGAGCGCCGCATCAAGCATGAGCGCAAGCTCCGGAAGCAGCAACAAAAAGAACAAGAACAGCGCCAGCAGCAGCAAGAACAGTCCATCGCCTCATCCGCCACCGCCACGCCCGAGCCGGCCACGCCGCCTAGCGAACCGTCGTACCAGAGCATGACCGCCGAGAAGAAGCAGGCCCTGCAGCACATCCTGGGCCGCAGCCTGGACGAGAAGGACCGCTCAGCCGCCGACATCCTGGCCACGCTTTACATGACCGGTCTGCTCGACCGCAAGGCGCCCGCTGCGTCCGAAGCCTCTGGAACGGTGACGCCGATTCGTATGTCTTTTCATCTTACCCCATGGCATCTTTTAAATTCCTGCTAACATCACAGACGAATCCGATGTCAAGCCCTCTGAAGTGGCTCTGCCCAGCATGCAGCAGACTGAGGTGATGCTTGAGGTCTGGCACTCGGAGCGCGGTGGTGCTGCCCCTTCCACTGCCACAACCTCTGCCCCTGCTGCTGAGGCCATGAACACTGCCGATGCTGAGCCGACCACCGCTCTGTTGTCGTCGCCTATGACTCCGGCCTTGTCGGCCTCGTCTTCGTCATCGGCCATGGCCAGTGCCCGGTCGTCTTTCTCCATTGGCTCGCCTGACTCGCAGTACGCCCACATGCCCTCGCCGTCGGGCCCGCCACCGCCGCCATACGATACCTGGCGCAAGAGCATCGCTGCGGCCCACGGTGATGCCGCGCCTGCTCCCTCTATGTCAGCTCCTCTGCCTGCTCCTGTGCCCACCGCCAGCAGCAAGGTCACCCGGAGCCCCTTCTCGACGTACGAGCAGAACTACTTCTGCTCCTCCCGCAACCAGGAAGCCGCCGGTCCCAACGGCATGCCATCGCCGCCGCAGTCGCCCACCGATGCCGGCCGCCCCAGTGAGTATAGCTACAAAACGGCCGCCCCGACGACGACCTTGACAAAGCTGCCGTCTCTGCCGTCGCTCGCCAACCTGCCTACGCCGCCGCAGTCCTTCTCGGCCTCGATGCAGCCCGCCCCGTACCACCAGCAGCAGGCATACCACCCGCATGCGGCTTACCAGCCCCGCTACCACCCACAGTACGAGCTGCCCGCGCCCATCCCCACGCACCGCCGTAGCATCCACGGTGGCGGTGGGGACATTGCCACGACGGTCGTGACGCTGCCGCCGCCCGGTACTGGCTCGTCGCGCGAGCCCCTGACGCCCGTGTCGCCCCTGACTCTGCCCAGCGCCTTTGGCCGGCGCTCCACCATGCCTACCATGCCCAGCGTGGCCACCATGATCAACGGCCCCTACCAAAGCAGCCCGCGCATGGCCGCCAAGCTGGACGCCCGCCGTGAGCGTATGTCTTCGGCCTCGTCGCCCTCTACTCCTTCTTCTTCCAAGAAGGCCATGCCTAAGCCGCACTGCAACGTCAAGTACGAGACGGCCGAGCTCGACTTTATCATGTACCAGCGCACCACCAAGAACCGTGCATGGGACGATGTCACCGCCTCCTTCAACGCCGCCCTGGTGCGCCTTCGCCAGTACGCTGACATGGACTGTGCCCGTCTGGGCGGTGTCGGCCCCGCTGGCTCGACCTCGCCTGGTGGCGCCGACAAGATGGACCGCTACCGCGCGCGCCCGGAGCGCACGACGCCCGGTCTGCAGGCCTCCTACTACCGCCAGCGCCTGGCGCTACCGCTTCTCGACGAGAACGGCCTGCTGGCCTTTGACGACGCCACCAACAAGCAGCTCTTCACTGAAGTCATGGTGCGCGACGACAAGAGCCGCAAGAAGCTGCGCCGGATGACGACGGGCCCGACGGCCGTCGCTCCTACTTCTGCCCCCTCGTCCTCCAAGGTCAACCCCGACGACGCCCGCGTGCACCTGGTCCTCTACTTCCCTGAGCGCGTGACCTACTACGACTACTGGTTCGTGTCCGAGGAGGACAAGGCGCTGGCCCGCCAGCGGACGTACGAGCGCAACATGCAGCGCCACCAGCGCGGCCTGCCCTCGTGGCAACCGGGCAATGACGATCCGGACTCGGGCATCTTGACCCGCGGCAAGGATTAAAGCCTTTCACATACTCATCCTCTCCATCCCACACAACACCTCATCCTCACCGGCGACTTTTCGTCCTGTACTATATATGTCTTTGTTTGCTTCTCGTTTTATTCCCCGATACGTCGTCTCACGTATCTCTCACTGTCCCATGTCTTGTTCTTGCTTTCTTTTTCACTGTCTCTTCTTTACCTTCTTTCTGTTCAAAAAGCTTCCCATTTGCCTTCGCACACCATGACAACAAAAGACAAGACACATTGCATACCTTGCATCATCCTGCACCCAGCATCTCTCATTGCCAAGCATCCCCAAAGCGAGCATTTGGCCTAACTTTTTGTTCCAGCCCCTGTTACAACACTACTTTAAGTTTCGTTTTCTGTTTTGTTTTCTTTTCTTTCTCTCGCAACTGCATTTTTTACTCCCACTTGTGGACAACTGGCGAACGAATGTGTATGATGTATTATCAGGAAGAATGGTTTCTTGTATTTTTTTTTTTTTTTTTTTTTTTGTTTATTGTTTTTCGTTTCTGCTTTTTCAACGACGACGGGAGGCAACAATCTGTTGCATTGTGTACGATTGACCTGTATATTATTACCGCTATTTGCTTTTTATTTGTTGATATCTGATGGTTTTTATAGTTTCTGATGTATGAATGGACGGAAGATGAAAAGGAATTATGGGCTATTGTTTCCAAAATTACACACCCAAGATTGAATTTTAAAGAACCAAACTTGACACACTGCCATTGTTCCCCTTGCAATTTGTGTAATATTTATGTGGTCATGTAACATAGTTTCCCTTACCTTCAGTAACATTACGCATACCATTCAGTCCTAGGAGGATGCCTGTTTGTGTTAGCAGGTAGACTTAACAAGAGCTTGGGCGAACGTGATATCGACTCACACTCTGTAGACGAGCGGCACCGGACCGGTCGACAACGGCCGCGATGGCGACCACCACCCGTTCCGGTTCGTGTCGTAGAAGCTCGTGCCAAAAGAGATGAGCATCGAGATAATGCGGGCAGCTCTGCACACGTTAGGAGGGAGTTTCGATAAGGGCATGATTCGGGGGTGGGGGACTTTCATCATGCAAATTGCAAAGAGACTGGCGACACTGGCCAGCCCGTTACCTGTTCGCCTCGGCCTCGCTCCGTCGTACCACGAGCCGTACGAAATCCAAAACACCCCGGGCACTACGGATATGGTAAACAGCGCAATTGCCACCGCGTCCAACACTGTGTGCGCAATAGCAACTGGCCGCCGATGTTTGTATGCGAGGACCGGGAGAGACACCGCCGTCAGGTCGGCCAGGAAACTAACAATGCCCGCCGCCAGCCAGCCCCAACAGAACATGCTGAACGCGGCAGCGAGGACGATGATGATAGCGAGAAACGACAGGCTGGCGATGAGCAGGATGCTGCGGAAGATGACGGCGACGACGAGCCAGCGGGGGCGGGGTTCGCCGTTGCGGTTGCCGAACAAAGACCGGCTTTGGGTTTCTGGCGGGATGGTCTGGAAGTCAACTTGTCGCGGCGGTTGATGTTGTCCCCATGGTGTTTGTGGTACACATGGTACATAGGATGCTCGTGGTTTCTGTGGCATCGTATTTTGTGTCGATCCTTGTGGAGGTTGTCGACTTATATCTTGTGTTCCATCGCCTGCCGTGGTGCCCGCCTCCCTGGAAGGCAAATCAAGGTCGACCACCATCGTGAAAGTTGATGGAAGATGACGACAATGTTTGGCAATTCGTAGATTGTGATGGCAGATGAACGAACATGGACAAGAGGGTGATGGTGGCAGAATGGGCACCTATTTGTATAAATAAGGTGAGTCGCAATTCACACCATTCGAAGCCACACGACTATCTACGACTACCACAAATGCTACCCAACTGCGGCGGTTAATATACCTCCCCTCAGGCGTGTGGAGGGTACATCTACTCACTGTGCCGCACCACACAGAGAGAAAGAGCGCGGCCGCCTGAACAACACGAGGAACAAAAAAGGCGAGAAGCGTTGTATTTCTGCGTCGCTCTGGTCACCTGGCAGAGAAAGCCAGACCGGGGAGGCGACTCTACAGACGCGTAACACGAGGGAGCAAATCAAAGGAGTGAAATGCTGTGCTCATAAACACATGCTACGGCACAGCGTCTCGTGGATTGCCTCCTATGAATATGCCAGGGTCTCAATTACCCGGGGATTGTCGCAACTTTACCGGGTCTGTTGGTTTTGCGCCCCTTATACGTGCTTCATGATATTGGATGGATGATATATCAACCAACCTTAATTGCCCGACGCCCAGGTTCTGCAAGATACCTAATTAGACTTACACCCTATGCAAAGGGCTATCACTCATCATAGGATCCCCTTTAGGCTCGAATGAGAGTTCCTCGCTTCTATGTTTTATGCCTGCCCGCCCTTGTGTGCGAAATATGCTCTATCGTCGCCTAATACATGCCAAATATGTTCAAAAATAAAAAAAATAAAATAGCAAGAAGATCGTACGTCCTTCTCACAGATCGCCCGGCTTCGTCAGTCTGACATTGCCGGGAAATCCAATGATCTCACCGGATCCCTTTTTGTCCCCGGCTGCGTCGCCCTCGCCGTCGCTGTCCACAAACTCTTCTAGGTCCGAGGCGTTGCCCGTCCGGTAGTGGTACGCGTCCCGGCCGTACTCGTCGTCCGACGACACCTCGTCCTCGGGGTAGTCGTGCGTGTAGTAGTTCTCGGCGTTCTCGTCCTCATCGTCCTCCCCGTCCTCCTCGCTGTCCTCCTCGACGCCGTAAAAGAACTCGAGGTCCGGCTCGTTATCGAACACGAGCAAGCCCACGCTGCCGGGTACGGCCTCGCCGTTTGCTACGGCCTCCTTGGCTGCCTCGTGGCCCGGGACGCGCACGTACGTTTCCGTGACGTAGTCCTCCTCGTCCGTCTCGCTGACGTCGTCGTTGTCGTCGTCGTTGTCATCAACGTTCTCCTCGTCCTCCTCCGCGAGGGTATCGTCGCTCGAGTCCGACGCGTCGGCGCCAGCCACGCCCACCGCACCCTTCCTCTCAGCATACCGCTGCCCCGGCGGCTTCGGCTTGTACTTGGCGTACGCCGCCCGCCGCCGCTCGTTGGCCAGCCGGGACATTTCGCCCTTTTGGCGCTCGGCCTCGCGCTGCTGCTGCTTTTCGACGGCGGCGGCCCGTTGGCTCTGCTGCGCGGCCAGGTTGCGACCAATGATCTCGAGCGTGTAGTCGTTCATGTCCCGCGTCAGCTGGTCCATGTCCGTGTCCCACTGGCGGTTGCGCAGGGACGGCGGGAGCGCGGGTGCCGCCGATTTGCTGGAGGTGGTGGAGGTGGTGGTTGTGGCGGTTGTGGTAGTGTCGCTGGTCGTGTCCGCGACGTCCGCCAGGACAGGTGTCGATGCGCCGCCCGTGGACGCACCGCTGCCCGTCTCCTTGGCGACACCGCCAACCCGCCGGCTGGGCCGTTTCGGTAGTGGCGCGACGGGCTCGCTGATGGAGGGCAGTGCTGTGGTGCCGGTCGTCGTCGTCGTCTTCTTAGGCACGCCGCCGCTCCCACTGGCACTAGTCTTCCCCTCACGATTTCTCCGCAGATGCTGCTTGCGCTGCCGCTTGCTTCGCTCGACAAAGACCGCCGCCGGCTCATGGCCCGCACGGCCGGCATCACCACCCGCTGCACCGCTGTACCGCGACCGCTTGCGCACGCCCGCCGCGCCGGACACGCCAAGAACAGAGGCTGCGCTCGAGTGCGCGGCCAGCAGGGCGTCACGCGACAGGTGGAAGCGGCGCGGTTCGGAGGCGGCGAGGCTGGCTAGGGGTGGTGTCGTCACGGCTGGGTTGGAAGGAGTCGTCGCCGGCCCCTCGTTGCTGGTGTCACTCGGCTTCTTGCGCTTCTCGTCGCCCTTCTTGGAAGATTGGATCGTCGGTGGCCGTGTAACCCTGCCGGCTGCTTCAGCCTCGGCTTCGGCGGCGCGCTTGGCGGCCTGGGCGGCGGCCGCGGCCTGGGGATCGTGTCGTCGGTAGAAGAAGGCATCGCTGCGGTGGCGCTTGTTGGTCGCGTGCTCGATGCCTGGGGGGTTGGTGTTAGATCACGACTTTGGAGGTAAAGACGGGGACAGAAGACGTACGCAAGAACGACGGCACGGGGCCTTCTTCCGTGCGCTTTCGCTTGACCTGGATCACCTGCGGCGGAAGAGACATTGTGGATGGGGGCGGATGGGTGATGCGTCGAAAGGGGGAGAGAGCCGCAAGGCTGTAGGATATGACTGGTCACTGATCCGAGATGCAACGACGTCTTTCTCGGGTGCAGCCTTGCGAGGTAAGCAAAGTATTAGATGTTGGCTGAGGTTGGGCGCAAGAGTGATCTTTGGCAGTGCGCTTGCAGCGGCATGCTGATCTGGCAGCAGAAAGAGAGCTTCAAAATTTTGCCATGGCGACCAGCGGTTTAAAGTGGCCCCACATTACTGTATTATGACATAGACATAGGATAGGCCGGCACAAGCCAACAGACAGCCTTGTGTTACGGCATCTTTTACGACGTAATACAGTACACGAAGGACCTTTCATTCATACACTTCATTCCCAGCTTCTCTGTTAATTTTTGATAAATTTTCCATTAAGTCAAACTTGTGTGTCGTTTACAGAATGTCAGCTCGATTACATTGCGATGTTCACGTTAAAATGCTATTAAGGAATGCTCCATCGTTCAGTGCAGGATCGTGTTCGCCCGTCGCTTAAAGATTCAAATTTCCCTGCCGGCCAACAAGTACCCCGGCGTTCTTACCACACTCTCCACCGGCGCAGACGCTCATTCCGACCGCCGCCATCGGAACACACTCCCGAGGAATCCGCCAAGCCAGTCGACAAAGACAAGTCTAATGAATGCCGCAAACCAGTTTGAGTTGTCCTTAGCATCAACACCCGTCGAGTGATGGGACGCCGGTGTGCCGCTGCGGGGCTCGTTGCCGGCAGCTTCTCGGGTGCCACTTTGGGCACCGGCTGCCGGGGAAGAAGGACCGTCGCTATCGTGGCTCTCGGGGAAGCCACTGGGATGTTCGTCCGTGTGAGCACCGTTCACAGGGTTGGTGTCTTCGCTTTCTTCGGCCTCGTGCACGACAATCGCGGGGCTCGCAATCTGGGCAAAAGTCGTTTTGGGCGAGATCGCCTCAGAGTTGGCTGGGACGGACTTTGGTATCTTGGACGGCGCCAACAGATCCGATTCGACGGGCTCGGGGAGGAGTGCGCCCGGCCGGTCATCGTTACCCGTCTCCTCGACAATGCACTGCAGCGATGGTGAGGGCGATGGGGGTGCGTCGAAAACAAGGCTGTCCCTGTTTGTATTGCGCTTGTGTGGCTCCGTGCGGCGACTGGCCTGCTGCCAGTTTGACGTTACTGTCGGTGAGATGGAGAAAAAGTCCCCGGCCATGTCGATGGTTCCAACCGAGGTCTTTCTTCCAGGGCTTACGATGGGGGACGCAGGGAAACCCTCAAACATGGTCGTGTCCTCGTCCAAGCCTGTCTCGAGAGTCCGGACACGGCTGAGGATCTCTTCGCGGTTGCAAGGGAACCTCTCGAGGGTGGGGTCCCTCGGGTCGAACTCCTGCTCCTTGTCCTGGGCTGGGAATGTGGGCGACGTGGGGCTGTTCTCGCTCTCTGCGACGCCTTCAGGCAACTCGTAGCTGCCAGCGTACTCGTATGCAAACACTGGCGCAGCGTCGAGGCCATCGTCTTCTTCACCAGGTCGTTCGTGAGGGAACTCGGGGCCGATATCCACGTCAAGGAACTGTCCGCAAGAAACAACGGTCAGCATTTGTTAATTGTGTTCGCACTGTCTGCCAAGGGCATTCTTACATCAATCGACGAGTCAGGCACGTCGTGTTCAGCCATTTCTGACTCGGGTGTGTGCGCATCGATTTGCGCAGCTGTGTCAGCGACTTCCATGGTCGTCCTCACGAAGCTTGGCGTACTGGCATCGGAGCGAGGAGGGCCGCCGGGCACTTGTAAAAGGGGCAGGCCAGCGGCGGCTGTGCGAAGGGTGGGAGAATCGGGAGGAGGGGTGGGCGGCTTTTGCGCATTGGCGTTGGCATTTGCACTGTAACAGGGCGAAAAGGAGAATGTTAGCAAATGTGCAGAATTGATGTCTTGCACACAAGACACAGAAGGACAAAAGGGCGCGAAGTAAGTTCAGCTCTTACCTCTCGAGGGCCTTAACCTTCAGCACGTTGTTGCGGTTGCCCATGTTGTCGGTCACGGTGGGCTGGCTCTCGTCGAGCACCCACCAGTCGCCCGAGCCCACGCGAAATTTGTATTGTACCGCGGTGCCTGGTTGTACATGAATGGCCTTTGTAAAAATGTGTTCACCCTCAGGCGTCGTCTTGTGCTTCATCTCCAATGGCGTCCATGGCGGGTTCGAGAAGGAGCCGGCAACCCACAGCGGGGGCTGCAGCTCAGTCGTCCGGTAGGTGATCTCGACTGCTGCGTCGTCTTTGGCCATGGCTGATATCGCTGTGCGAGAAAGACTCGCTCCTTGTTGACCTTGTTGAATTGATGTTGGTGCCGTCTGGCGTTTGATTTCCGAATTCGGGAGACGACGTGCATAAATCGAGTCGCTTCGACGCCGATGTACAGCTGTGTTGAACACTGAGATGTCGGGACGCAAGGGATGGGATAAGCTGGGGCGGTTGGGCTCACTGCGGAGAAGGGGGCATGGAATAAAAAGAGGCGATAGGAGACTGTAGGAGCAGGCCGTGGGCCGAGACAAGAGGGAGGGGAATAGAAAATGGCAATTGGTAAAGCTGAGAGCGATAGAAATGAAGAAAAAGAGGGAGGGAAGATGCGACGAAAGAAGAGGAAAATCGAGATGGGGAAAAGACGTCGTAATAGAAAGAGGAAAGTGCAAGCAAGGTCAAAGGGCAAGAACGAACGACGCCACTCTTGCTGGCAGCTGGTGGTGTGAGGCTTCTTGGCTTACCAGACCGGCGCCTTCCACTAAATGGCGTCTTGCGCGCAGCCAATGTTTCTCAGCATTGGACAAGCAATGGTCCTATTTTCGTGTTTTTTGATACTTTATGTTACTGCATCGATCCCTCTTTCCTTTTGTTTTCTTTTTGCTGTCAGGGTAGATGGCCTCAGGGTAGGTGGCCCCTTCCCTTTGACGCTTTCCTTTGACATCAAGCAGAGACAGGAGAACAAAAGAGGGCTGCTCTTTCCCCAGGTCTGTGTACACGACATAGGACCGTACCCTGCATGTGACGGGTCTGCGCCCAGTGAGACAGGCCTATGTGGGCAAGGGTTTCGAGGGGACTCCTTCCCGAAATATCCACGATATATTCAATACGGCGGCGTACGAAAACGCACATCAAAGAAATCGCAGCGGTCCCTTTGTTCTTTCCCATTTGCTCAGTGATGTCGTCTGTGGCTCCTTCCCCGCTTCTACGATGGGCTTTGTCTAATACCGTGCGTGATACGGACGACGTAATTACTCCCGTACCCCAAAGTCCTTATGTAACGCCTGCCGCAAATAGCGGTTGTGGAGCCTACGTCACTGACTGGTCTTGTTGGCCCCCAGGCTCCACCTGCTGCTGTCGTCTAACACCAAGCTCGAGTGGGCCTGTCTGTGTCTCCGCAAATTCGATCCTGAACGATTTCCTTCCGAGCAGGGTCACGTGCGCTGGCGTTGGGTGGCCGCCATGTGGCGTGCACGCACGCGGCGCCACTTTAAAATCTTCAAAATCGATTTTCGGGGAGAACCAACAAACACAACGACAGGCACGAAAACCACCATTGCCCGCCCACGACAACCACAACAACGGCACGCACAATGTTGAGAGCCGCTTTGGGACCGATATGCCCCGTCTGCCGGACGGCGGCTGGCCCATCAAGCCAATTGCGCTTGTCAGCATCCCGGCCATGGCACACGCAGACGGTCCAGCTGCCCCAATTGCAGCTACAGAAGCGCTTTCTGACTGCCCAGAGACGGAAGACGCCGTCTCGCATGGTTTTGTCAGACACAGTTGCTCGCCCCCCCCCGACACGGCAACCGCGGAGGAAGCAAGCCGGGCCCTTTACGGGCATGAACCGCACAGTCGCCAACATCCGCGAGAGACCAGCTCCGGCGGCTTCGACGACAACGCCTGCGACGCCGATAATAACACGGCACGAGTCCCGGCGGGTTCGAGATGACAAAGACGGAGGCCGGGGTCGCAAGGATGGCGGCAAGAAACCGTTCAAGGCACTGCGCATGCAGCAGTCGCTCGCCACCATTGGGTACGGCCAGCGGACGCAGATCCGGTCGCGCATGGCGGAGCTCGAGCAGTTTGACAAGTTCAACCTGCTGCCGGCCCTGCAGACCGCCGTCAAATCCGACGCGCTCAAGGGCCTTGTGGACGTGAAGCCGACACCCATCCAGCGTCTAGCCATCCCGACGCTCCTGGGGCAGGTGGTGGACCGGAGACAATCGCGCCAACACGCGCCGGGCGACCGTCGCGAGTTTTTGCTGGCCGCCGAGACGGGATCGGGCAAGACACTGGCCTATTTGCTGCCTGCCATTGACGCGCTGAAACGCGCAGAGGCTGAGGACGAGGAGATCATTGCGTACAAGAAGCGCCTGGAGGAGGAGAAGCAGCGGCGCGCCGCCACCAACTACCGCGGCTCGGCCGCCTTTGAGCCGCACCCGACGACGGCGCGCCCGCGCGTCATTGTGCTCGTGCCCTCGGCCGAGCTCGTGGGCCAGGTCGGCGCCGTGGTCAAGGCGCTCTCGCACGAGGTCAAGTTCCGGACGGACCTGCTGTCGTCCAACGTGTCGCCCAAGGCCATGGAGCGCAACCTGCACTCGCCCTCGGGCATTGATGTCGTTGTGGCGACGCCGCACCTGCTGGCCTCGATCGCCGACGCCGAGCCCAACGTGCTGTCCCGCGTGACGCACCTGATCATCGACGAGGCGGACTCGCTGCTGGACCGCAGCTTCTCGCCGGCCACGACGGCCATCTTGGAGCGCGCGCGCCCGTCCCTCAAGCAGTTGGTTCTTTGCTCGGCCACAATCCCGCGCCGCCTCGACACGTACCTGGGAACACACTTTCCCACCATGCAGCGCATCACGACGCCGAACTTGCACGCCATTCCGCGGCGCGTCCAGCTGGGCGTGATCGACGTGGCCAAGGAGCCGTACCGCAACAACAAGAACCTGGCGTGCGCGGATGCGATCTGGTCGATCGGCAAGGACGCGGCCAGCCACGAGTCGCACGGCGAGGCTGGCGAGGGCGGCGTGGCCGCGGGCGAGACGGACGTCAAGCGCATCATGGTCTTTGTCAACGAGCGCGAGAAGACGCAGGAGGTGGCCGAGTTCTTGCGCGGCAAGGGCATCGACGCCGTGGCGCTGCACCGCGATGCGTCCGAGTCCCGGCACACGGACATGCTGGCCATGTTTACCTCGGCGGCGCCGCTGAAGGCGACACCCTCCTCCGTGTCTGCGCCGACGGGCGATCGGGGCGTCCGCTCGCTGCCCAACACCAAGGTGATCGTGGCGACGGACCTGGCCTCGCGCGGCATTGACACGCTGGGCGTGCGGCATGTGGTGCTCTACGACGTGCCGCACACGACGATCGACTTCATCCACCGCCTGGGCCGTGCGGGTCGCATGGGCCGCCGCGGCCGGGGCATTGTGCTGGTGGGCAAGGACGACCGCCGGGACATTGTGGCCGAGGTGCGCGAGAGCATGTACATGGGCCAGGCGCTTGTGTAAGAGACTGGGGTTGGCTCTTTCATTTTCATCTCATATTTTACATGTTTCCATATCTGCTATTTTCTGCCATTTTTTGTTGTACAATAGGAGGATCAATTGGACATAGACATAGAGTGGGACAAAGCGGGCATTGCATATTTTATTTCCTTCTGCTTTCTGCGATCAATGGCTAGTATTGGCGACTCTCTTTAACAAAACGCATCTTCAAATAATACCCCCTCCCCTCAATTCCCGCCACCAATTACCACAGACCCCCCACCTCTCAACAGATGTGGTTTCGTTTCACCGTGTGCCGATTTCCGTCGTCCATCTTGTTCACTTGGCTAATCAGCTCCGTTTCTGTTTTCTGTATCCAGGCAGTGGCCCGCCACCGGCCCTCTTTTATTAGTCTCTTAAGAACCTTTTTTTCACGCTTTGGGTTCTACCATTCCACCATCGGTGCCGATGCGCAGAATTCGCAGAAGCAAACCCGGACTTACGCATCCTTTGGAGCCTCTAATCCCGTAGCGATATCCACCTCGAGGCGCAAAGAGGGGCCGTGAAAACGTCTTTTGGGCGCTACATGGTGCATACATGGCAAAACGGGAAAGCCATTGTTGGGTGAAGGCATTGTTGGGCAGAGAGCAGACGGAGTGCGACGCTGCGGTGCAGCCGTGATAAGACCGCCGGCGGGGATCCAAGCGGGCCTTTTTGTTTTTGCGGATCCCCGTCAGGTCCTGCAATGTTCGCCATAGTAGTTACGACGTATTCGCCGTGGACGTGCAAGTGGCTTGCCGCTGGACCACCCTCTTTCTGGAAATATACATGAAAATAGAAAAATCGGTAAATATATAACCGCCCTTTAAATAGGCTCCCGCGTCCCGCTGTTGATTCCACATCTCAGTTCTCGTTCCATCTACACTTTGCGCCCACACCATTTACAGCTTCATTCTTGGCACAACCGACCAGCTCCTTTGTCCAACTACCAAATTCCCTTTTCCCCGGAACCTCACATTCACAATGGCCAGCCACGCGTGCGCTTCCCGTCCTCCCATCACCGTCGACTACCAGACGCAGGGCCGCCACGAGACCCTGGGCGGACTCAAGACCTGTACGCAATGCCTGCCAAGGCTACCATATAGCAGCCGGCCCCTTTCAGACACAGGACACAAATGCTAAATACTCAACATCCAGACATTGTCGGCCCCGACGACGCCACCAAGGCTATCGTCACCGTCTACGACATCTTTGGCGTCTGGCCCCAGACCATCCAGGGCGCCGACCTGCTTTCCTCCCTCACCGGCGCCCTCGTCCTCGTCCCCGACTTCTTCGAGGGCGACGGCGCCAAGCCCGAGTGGCTGCCCGCCAACACCCCCGAGAAGCAAAAGGCCCTCGGTGATTTCTTTGCCGCCAAAGCCAGTTTTGATAATGGTGTCGAGGCCCTCCTCCGCGTCCGCAAGGACCTGGCCACCCGCTACCCGGCCGTCGACGAGCACGTCGGCGTCTTTGGCCTCTGCTGGGGCGGCAAGGTCGGTGTCCTGGCCACCGGCGCCGGCAACGAGGGCCCCGGCCGTCGCTTCAACGTCAGCGGCACTGCTCACCCTGGGTACGTTTTTTGTCCTCGCTGCGCTCGCTTCTCTCTTCTCTTTCCTCGCTGCGCTCGCTGCCACCTTTCCTCGCTCGCTTGGACTTCATTGCTAACTTCATAGCCGCCTTGACGCCAAGGACGGCGAGGCCCTGACTGCCGCCCACATCCTCCTCGCCTCCAAAGATGAGGACGCCGCCGTCGTCGCCGAGTACAAGACCCTGCTCGCCCAGCCCGGCAAGGTCGGCGAGGTCGACACCTACCCCAACATGTTTCACGGCTGGATGGGCGCACGCGCCAACCTGGCCGACGCCGAGAACGTCAAGGAGTTTGCGCGCGGCTACGAGCAGGTCGCCGCCTTTTACAACGCGCACTTGTAAATGTTGTAACTGGAATTTTAGGGAAGGGTGACGGGCGCCGATTTTCGGCACTAAGAGCGCTGTAGAGCGTGCGCGGGGCTCTGAAGTCAGAGGAACTCAGTATCTTTGCATGCGCGAGACGTAGACGAGCAACATAGAAGCGAAAAGTGAATAATGAGACCAAGTATACAAAAGACGAGAGTGCACTGTGCAAAATTACAATATCCAGTGCAAGATTCTCTTGCGCGCAATGCAAAGCATGTTAATAGATTGGCTGAAGTATGAGGCTGTCAGAGAGCTCTTATCGATAAGACAGTCAGCAGCCAAAACTGCCAGCAGGCACGGGTCAGCACTATATCTTGATTTTATTCTGACTCCTCCGGACCTGGACCATAACGCATAACGCGCCGCGATCCCTTGCCCAATCGTTTCAACGACAGCTTCCTCCCGCCACCCCATCATGAGCCAGCCGATGAAGATATCCTACGGCCTGAACCTCTCCAAAAAGACGGGCGCGGCCAAGCCTGGCGCAACCTCAAAACGACCAGCCATCTTTGGCGGCGGCGATGACGACGATTCCGACGACGGCGGTGGCGGCGGCGTGTTTGGGCGCAAGAAAGGCGGCAGCAGCAAGAAGAAGGAGAAGGACGACGGGCCAGTCGCCGAGGCGATCACCGAACTAGGCGACGACTTCTTGTCGGGCCCCGCGCCATCAGAGACCGACCGGCGCGACGAGAAGAAGAAGCTGGCACACCGCAAAGGTCATCTACCACCATCACAACTACCACCGAGCAAATACAAATCTACCAACACCACAGGAGATGACGCCGGCGCCTCTTCCTCTACATCCACCTCCCGATTCGGCAGTGACCTGGCCAGCGCGCTGACGGCGCGGAAACACACCAAGGCCGCCGAGGCGCTCGATCCTTCCATCTACGACTACGATGCCACCTACGATGCCTTTAAAGCAGCCACGGTGCGCAAAGCCAAAGGCGATGGTGACGGCGGTGATGGCGAAGACGAAGAAGCCCGGCGCAAGCCCCAGTACATGAGCAACATCCGCAAGATGGCCGAGGTGCGCGACCGCGACCGGCGCATTGCCGAGGACAAGAAGATGCAGCGCGAGCGCGAGGCCGAGGGCGACGCCTTTGACGACAAGGAGACGTTTGTGACCGAGGCCTACAAGCAGCAGCAGGAAGAGAACAAGAAGCTCGAGGAGGCCGAGCGGCGGCGCGAAGAGGCCGAGGCGGCCAAAGCGGCCGAGACGGGCGGCATGACGGGCTTCTACAAGAAGCTGCTGGAGCGGGACGAGGAGCGCCAGGCGGCCATCCAGGAGGCGGTGCAATCCAGTGCAGCCGCGACAGCGGCGCAGAAGGCAGCGGGTGGAGAAATAGACGAGGACAAGAAGGCCGACGGCGAGAAGGCCGACGGCGAGAAGGCCGACGGCGAGAAGGCCGACGGCGAGGAAGATGCCGACTCCACGGCCCGCGCCCGCGCCCGCGCGATCAATGCGCACGGCGGCAACGTCGCCGTCAACGACGAGGGCGAGGTCGTCGACAAACGGCAGCTGCTGCAGGGCGGCCTCAATGTCAGCGCGCGGAAACGGACCGAGATGGAGCGCCAAAAAGAGCGGGACGCGCGCAACCGGGACCGGGACCGCGACCGTGACATAAACGCAAACGCGCGCGGCCCCAACCAGGGCGTCTTTGCCGGCAGCAAGCAGGCCATGCGCGACCGCCAATCGCGCATGCTGGCGTCGCAGTACGAGCAGGCGCTCAAGCGGTCGCGCGACGAGGAGGATGAGCAGACGAAAGCCGCCGAAGAAGCAGCCAAGTCGCGCAAGACGACGGCCGACATCTCCAGTGCCAAAGAGCGGTACCTGGCGCGAAAGCGGGCCGAGGCGGAGGCCAAGAAGGCGGCGGGTGCGCCGTGAGGTGCGCCGAGGGGAAGAAGCAATCTGCGTAAGGGAACAGCTATTTATGGTGTATTACTTGGGGCGTTAATGTGTTCGTCATTTAGCGTTTTGACATGTTTTGTAAAGTATTTATGTATATATGATATATGCTGTCTTGCAACGGGGCTTTTCTTCGGTCACCCGCTGCTTGAGACAAAAAGTGGCGAGGTTCTCTCGTCTCAAGGCTTCTTTTCTTCCCCATCATGATGCTGTTCTCCCCGTTTTGACATGTTTGTACAATGAGCCTTCCCTGGCTTCCGGGTGCGTGGTGTCCTTTTCCCATTTCCGTGTTCTAATGTCATCCCTCATAAGGGCCACTCGACCCAATGCTGTCTCTCCTGCGGCATCCTCCGCTTCGTGCCTATCCCTTAGTTGTTGCCCATCTCCTGTTGTAACCGGCGAATGTACGCGGCGTTGACGCTGTTCCAGGCCGCAATGTATTTCTCCATGCACTGGCTGACGCACTTTTGTTCGCTGGAGCCGAGGGAGGCGCCGGGCTTCGGGATGCAGCTGTCGAAGCAGTGCTGGTTCATGTTCTGCCCTACGTTAGTGATATGTTCGCACACTCGGTGTGTGGCGTTCGCATCCAACTGACCTCCATCAGTGTCCGCGCATTGGCGCTGTTCGCCTCCTGCAGGATCTGCTGCATGATGGACTTCTTCACTGTCTCGTTATCCATTTTGGAGGGTGGTAGGTGGTGAGGCTGCGGGAACGGGGGTTGTCGTCGGGGGGTAGGGAGATCCGGGGGATTGGTGCGGGAGGGTGGGAAGAGCGGGAGGATTCGTTGCGTCGAGCGAAATGTGCGTTTGCTTGTCGGAAACGGCGGGCAGGGCAGTACGTCGCAAAGAAGCGATCAAGAGACAGCCGTGAGAATTTGCAGGACCGGAGCCTCTGAAAAAACCGGGGCCGCGCAGCCTAGTTTCTTATCTTATCGGCCGACAACGTGCAGCCCGCCTGAGGAAGCGAGAGCTCCCTCTTTTCACGGGGTAAAGTGCCCAAAAAAGCGCCCTGTAAATGGACTAGCCGCCCCCCGAGCACAGACCCCTGGAAGGATGGTTTTAGAGTTTACCACCGCCCAGCTAACGGAGTATTGGCAGCGCAAATGTCCAAGGTCACGCCAAAAGGTACCAAAACGAAGAGGCCAGCTTACCATCTCCACCGCCACACCACGACACGCTCTTCACTCCTCCCGCCTTCTTGCTCCTGCTCCTGCTCCTTGCTCCTGGCATGTGTGCGCTACGTCAAAACTCACACCCAATTTCTTAAACGCAGCTTTTCCACCAGCCTCCCCTCCCTTTTTCTTTCTATCGAGACGAACCCGGCGTGTGTCCTTCTTTTTTTCTTCTCTATTTTCCATTGATTTACGCATTTTGCCACCGTGACGACCTCTTCCTCCCTCCCTCCCTGTGCCGCCCGTGCTCCATCCATACTTTTGTTTATCGAGCACCAAACAGCAGTCGACAAACACGCGCGCTTCTTTCGACGACGACCTCCTTTCCCGTTTCTACCCATTCATACCCATTTTGACGGCAGCCGGACCTCATCTCGACACCGAGCCTCATTCCACCTTTCTTAGCTGCCACAGGGGCATCGCGGGCACGATGCGCATCTCCAACCTGCTGTCGTGGGGCCTCGCCGCGGTGGGCGCGTGGGCAGCCGACGTTGACGATGATATCAAGAGCATTGGTGTATGTTGTTTCCTGAGAGAGCTTGCCAAGCTTCATTGGGCTTCTTTGTGTGCGCACATGGCTAACCCGTTCTTTGTCTCTTTAGCTTCGGACACACTCGCTCAGCCAGGTACGCACGTCAAGCTCGACAACAATCCAATCAGGAGAGAGACGGAAGACAGGGCCGGGAGAGAATCATGCCCAGAAGCAGTGGAAGCTCAACATTGAGCAGTGACAACTAACATCGTTCCCATTTCGTCTAGCCGTACCTCGATTCGGACATGCAGAGCCGGTGGTATGACTTTGGAGGCGACACCGTGATCCGGACAGACCAGTACATCCGCTTAACGGCCGACCGCCCGTCCCAGATGGGCTGGATCTTCTCGCGCGTGCCGTTGACGGCGACCAACTGGCAGATCGAGGTCGAGTTTAAGATCCACGGCAAGAACTCCTTGTTTGGCGACGGCTTCGCCATGTGGCTGACCAAGGAGCGCGGCCAGCCGGGCCCCGTCTTTGGTAGCGTCGACAAGTTTGAGGGTCTCGGCATTTTTTTCGATACCTACAAGAACAACCGCCCCGGTGTTGTCTTCCCCTTTGTCATGGCCATGGTTGGCGACGGCAAGACGGCCTACGACAAGGACGCCGACGGCAAGAGCAACGAGCTGGCCGGCTGCTCGGCGCGCGGCATCCGCGGCTCCCAGGTGCCTACCATGTTCCGCCTCACCTACTTCCAGGACAAGTCGCTCAAGCTGGAGCTGCAGTACAAGAACGAGGGCGAGTGGACGCTGTGCTTTGAGACCAGCGAGCCCCCGACCCTGCCGCCCTCCACCTACCTCGGCTTCAGCGCCGAGACGGGCGAGCTCAGCGACAACCATGACATTATCTCGGTTGCCGTCAGCAGCCTGTACGGCCCGCCCTCGGGCGAGAAGGCAACGCCCGGCAACAAGGGCAGCTCCGGCGGCGGCCACCGTCTGGGCAGCACGAGCAAGGCCAAGAAGAGCGGTGGCTGGCTGTGGTTCTTCACCAAGATCATCCTGTTTGTTCTCGTCGTGGGCGGCGGCTATGCTGGCTACACCGCATGGCGGACGAACAAGCGGTCGCACAGATTCTAAGACAAGTGCGGGAGCGAGGTACGAGAAAAGTCGACAGAGCGAGAGTGAGAGCCAGAGAACGAAGAGAAAGAAGGTTTTGGCCGGGGGAGAATCGATGCGTTAGGACACAGAGCGGACCTGAAGGATGCAGTACAAAAAAGTACACCACACACGAAACACCTCAACAACCATAACCCCCCCTAAAAACGCATCAAAAACACAAAACACCTGTCATGCCAGACTGCACGCACATCGGAAGGCCGTTGGTTTCATACCAGCAACGTATATACACACACCTGCAATTATATTTTCTTTGTCTTTTATTTTTAAGTTTACCATCCCATCTACGAAAACCACACGTGGCTGCCGCAGCCCGCTCGCTGTGGTTCTTTTCATCTGAAGATTCCAATGCCGCTTGCTCATTGGTGCTGCTTGTACGACGTACGACGTAATACGCCGTAGTAGCGTACGAAAATAGCTGCTTAAAAGGAGGCTAGAGAGCTTCTACATGGCGAGAGCTCTGGGCATCATAACAGGCCTTATTCTGCAGGCCTTGACGCGCCTCCTTACCTGGGAGTGCGCTCTGTTCTTCTTGAATTGCGCATTGGTTCAAAATACGACATACTTTGTATTCCAACTGCCATCACATTGGGAAGATTGGGCCAGATGGGCAGATTGACAGGGGGCACGACAGCGCCCTCGGAGCTTCCTCTCGCCGTCCCCCTGTGATTAGCGTGCCTCTCGTCGGCGATCGCTCCTCTGACCGCTGTGCCTCTCTCTGCCCGAACGTCGTATACCCTGCTGCATCGTAAGAGCAGACCAGTCTTTTCTGAGTATTCCGTTCGTCGCAGGCATGTTGTTCGCTTTCCAGCCTCCCTTTGTCGGTTGCTCCTTCTCCGGTACTCCAATGGACGCATGCAGTCAACTGAGAGTTTGTCTCTGTCCAATTGCCAGCCCGCGTCCAACCAACCAACCTCGCCGGTTGGTTGCTCGCTCTTTCCCCCACTACCCCTCCCTTGCACCCTGGGTTGCACTTACTCGCCTTACAACCAGGTTCTTGTTGCTCCTTCCCCATCTTTCTCGAGTGCAGCCTTCTTGTCGGAATACAAAATCAAGCATCCTGACTTGCCCGTATCCTACCCGCTCTTGTCCAGCCAATTGACTGCCGTCACTGGCTTGGTCACTTTTGCTTGCTTTCTTGCCATTCCGCTCGGAACCTCCCAGCTCCCCGCGTCAGAAAGGAGCGCTTCCCCTGCACTTGCCCCCAACTCCGGCGTCTTGTTCTGCTCCTGCCCTGTCCGGCGAAGTGAGATAGCTTTGTACATCGCTCTTGCCGTATTCTGTAGCCGTATGTAACCAGCTCTCGTTCCGCTCTTTCCTCGGGACAAGGGGTTCCACTGTAGCTGCAGGTCACTGGCACCATCGGAGGAAGGAACAACCAACAAGGCACACCTGGCTCGTCGAGGAACCGGTGATAGGCCCCGAACAGACGGCAGCCCACACAAACTCGGTGTCGCTGCACTCACAGTCTCGCTGCTCGCATTTCTTCTCTCCCACACTCCGTACTTGTGCAGACGCACATCCATCACATCCCCGAGCTGTAGTCAAATCAGCACATCTCATCGGCGACGTTCACACGCCGTTGACGCCTCGCTTTCTTTCCCCTTTTCTGCTTCACGCCCTGTCCTGTCCAGAGTACAGCTACGGTCTGCCTTTATGGACAGGCGTCTATCTGGACCGACCACCGGCAAACGCAATTGACCATTTTCTGCGTCCTTTTTTTTTTTTCCCTTCCTTGCGTCTTCCTGTCCCTTTTGTCACTTGATCATCCTCTCTCTTTGCTGTAATCTCCCTTTCCACTTCCATTTGACTCCCCCACCCCACTCCACCCCGCCACCGCCGCTCGCTGCTAGGAAAGGACGCCAGCCGCCAGCTTGCAGCAAGCAAATACGCCATCGACCCGTTTTCCCCTGCTCTTCAGCTGCGGGTTATCGCGCTCACTATCTCGCCTCACCTGTACGCCGTAGGTATGTTTCGAAGTCGGTTTGCGCTCGTCTCTTCTTTGCTCCTCTGTCACCCATGCTGACTTTTCTGCTCACGTCTGGGCCGAACAGTCTCCCGATCCTCGATCAACCTAGCACTTTGGCTTGGCCGTCTGCCTCTCTTATATCGCTCCGTCCAGCTGCACCTTTCCCTCTTCGACCTGGGCTTCTTTTGCTACAGCTACAAGTATTTTGCCATTGCTCAAGTACTTATCTTGATTGACACCTTCACACCAGAAGTAGCGACGACAACAAAAACGCCCGATCGCACCGCACTGTCTGTCTCGTCTTCATTCTTCCATCTCATCATTTCCTCCCTGCTACCTGAGGCTTTTAAAGCATCGCTCCCAACTGCTCGCTATCTTTTCGTCCCAATTGCTGATTGCTGTTGTTCCCGAGGTACGTCCCTTGGCACCTGTAGCGAAACCGCATCCCTCATACTAAGCAACCGTTCCGCCATGACAGTCGTGAATTGCCCCTCATCAGCTTTTTCGAGTTCAAAGGATTCGACAACCCCACAGCATCCCCCGCGAAAGCCACCGCAAAGAAATACTGCAGCTTCGTCTCCTTTTCAACAGTCACCATCCTCACACCATCCGTCTAGCATCAGCTTTGACAGTACTCTTCGAGACAAAGTCATCTTTTTGCATCGCAATTCCCTTGGCTTAGGCAGCTCAATCGAAGCTACTGTTCCTCGCCTCCTACGACTACATACATACTCATACTCCGTACTGCACACAGTAATTGAGTTACTCTACATCCTAGCCTCCCCCCACCATAGCCGGCGATTATCCCATCTCAGCATCTCGGTCTCTAGACAACGTCTTCTCTTCTTCACCTTTTTCCAATCCATTGCTCGGCCCCATTGCGCCTGCGCCGCCGGTCAATTCGGTTCGTTTGTCCCTGCCTCCCAAAAGGCAATTCGACACACATTTGCGCACAGGTGCATATCTGTGTGCAGCCTCTCGTACGTGGCCCCGCTTACCAAGTGAGAGACAAAGGACAGACAGTGAGACATACAAGAGGGGGCTCAAAAGAAACAACGAAGCCCTCTTCGACCTACTCTGATCTGAATTCGAGGCACGAATCCAGTCTAGCCTTTACTGTACGCTGACTTGACAGATCGACCACTGGGCCGCATCATCTCACCATTTTCGCATCTGCCACTTCCTATCACCATCGCCTTTCCTCCTCCTGCTCCTCTGCCTCAAACCCTTTTTTTGCTTCGACTTGACGGCCTTCCTCTCTCGCTGCTTCCAATTCAGCCACCCCTTGGAGCAGTGCATTCTGACGCATTGTATGACCCATTGCCCCTACGCGCACTCCGGGAAGCGTAGGATTAGCGAAACAAATTGCTATTTCTTCCTAGCCACAACGAACTTCAGTCGCACTCCAACCATTAGAGCTTGTATCTTGTAGAAACAAGCTTGCCACCGCCCAAAGAAAACGAGTTTACCGAATATCGTCTTGTCGTGTTTGTGCATATTTGCCTTTGCGACTCTTCAAGACACCCTGCTCGTCCGATCAAAGCCCTGCGATCCGAACTCGACCTTCTCTTACACACAGAGCTAAAGCTATCCTTCTTGATGCCGAGCTTAGGGTTTCTCAAGAAAAAGCGCACAAGGGACGCCAATCCAGACTCTACATCAGGGAGTCAACCGACAAGCCCAGTCACACCTACAGCAACAAAGACATTTGAACAAGCTTTCCAGCCCTCCAACTCCATCGCGTCAGTCGCTTCCGCAGCGTCGACAACGACGGCGCCTATTGCCGCCACGACCGGATCTCAGTCCAGTGCGTCCCGTCAGCAGGGACTACAACCGGAGAGCGCACCGGCCTCCGTCTCAACAGCAAAGACATCAGCACCAGCTCCGGTTCCAACTCTGGTGCTGGCTCCCGCTGCGGCTATGGACTCGACACAGCCGCACCAAGCGCAGAACCTGGTGCCAGCCAACCCACCAGTGTCGTCACCATCTCCTGGCACCGAAGTCCAGAATCTACCCTCCATCTCGAACTTGATCAACCCATCACACAATGGTCAGGATACCCAGACGTACCAACAAGTGCCCACCAACCCACCAGCGTATTCGGCGGTTCCCACGACCGCCGCCGATTCACAAGCGCTGCCCCAGGTCCTCCAGAAACAACCCCGGGCCCAGCAGGCTACATTGCAGCCTCACCCCGGCCAGCCGGTTAATTTGCAGCACCCAGTGGACCTGCCTCGGGTGACCAAGGGAAAATACTCCCTCGCCGACTTCAACATCTTGCGCACACTGGGTACCGGTAGTTTTGGCCGCGTCCACCTGGTCCAGTCAAGGCACAACCAGCGGTTCTATGCCGTGAAGGTGCTGAAGAAGGCCCAAGTCGTCCGGATGAAGCAGGTGGAGCACACAAACGACGAAAGACGCATGCTCGCCGAGGTCAAGAACCCGTTCCTGATTACACTATGGGGCACGTTCCACGACGCGCGGAGCTTATACATGGTCATGGACTTTGTTGAAGGTGGTGAACTGTTCTCACTGCTACGGAAATCTGCTGTAAGTTTCGAATGCCACTGTGGTGGTGATGTGTGGAGGGCATGCCAATTTATATACCGAAGAAGGGCGATGGAAGCTAACACCCTTTTTTCTTTGCGAGCCTCAGCGCTTCCCGAACCCGGTTGCCAAGTTCTATGCAGCAGAAGTCACATTGGCATTGGAGTACCTCCACTCACGCAATATCATCTACCGCGACTTAAAGCCAGAAAACCTGCTTCTCGATCACCACGGGCATCTCAAGATCACCGACTTTGGCTTTGCCAAGCGCGTCCCGGACAAGACGTGGACGCTTTGTGGTACCCCCGACTACCTTGCCCCGGAGGTTGTCTCCAACAAGGGCTACAACAAATCAGTTGACTGGTAAGTTTTTGTCGTAAAGACATAGGAGAATCATATATCATGGTACATACGATCTCTAACCGCATTATAGGTGGTCATTGGGCATTCTGATCTATGAAATGCTCTGCGGTTACACGCCATTCTGGGACAGCGGCAGCCCCATGAAGATTTACGAAAACATCCTCAAGGGCAAGGTGAAGTACCCGGCGTACATGCACCCCGATGCCCAAGATCTTCTTGAGCGCTTGATCACGCCGGACTTGACCAAGCGGCTGGGCAACTTGTACGGCGGCCCCGAGGATGTCAAGAAGCACGCATGGTTTTCCGAAGTCACCTGGGACCGCTTGGCCCGCAAGGACATTGATGCCCCGTATACTCCCCCCGTGAAGGTCGGTGCCGGTGATGCCAGCCAGTTCGATCGTTACCCCGAGGAGACTGAACGCTACGGCCAGGTCGGAAATGACGAGTAAGTCTTATCACCTACTCTATAACCATATCCATGCCAGCATACACTAACCCAATATCCAGATACGGCCATCTTTTCGAAGACTTTTAGATGTAAACGTGCAGCTTCAAGATAAATGAGAGATTTTTTCGATATAAAGACCACATCACCGGCGTGGCATTAAACGAGTTAACCACCATCATCTTTTTTGATGATTTCATATTTTGTTTTTCGTGGCACGCATTTTTCTTGGACAGGTTCCGTCTCGGTTGGGTATTCACTACGGGATCAAACATGGGAGTGAGAAGGGTTTCGAACAAGGGCGGTGCCTGTTTTTGTGTTGTATTTTACACTGCGATATTCTATTGGATTTTTTATTTATCTAACTTGCATTCACCTTGTTTATTTGATCTTTTGGATATCGAAATACGCCTTCTCATTTGTATGTCTTCAGGTATAGGGCGACAGTTTACTTGAGTGCCGAGGCTGCTGTTTTCAAAGTAACCCATGAGAAGAGAGAAGATCTGGCCCAGGTTCGACTGTTGCGCAGCCGCAAATCTCGCTACAGCCAAGACGCCGAAAGACCAACAGCGACCAGAAGAGTTGTTCGTACAGCGCACCATCCAAAACTAACGGGCCGGGGTGTTATTCTATTTTCTGACGTGTGGAGATTCGGATCAAGATGCGCCGATTTTGTAATATGTGGGAGCTTTGACGAGCTCAGGGCTCGGGACGTGGCTTGGGCCCGGCCACCGTTAAGCGCGTACGCCCACCTTTAGACGACAACTCTCCACTAGCTAGCAACCCGCTACGCGGCCCTGAAACGACGTCATCGTCGTCTCTAGATGCCCGTATCGGCCCTCCACGAAGCGCAGCCGCAGGGTGGCTGACTTCTCCACGCTGGGCGCGCCGGCGGGCATGCCGGCAGCAGCGTAGGCAAGAGAGGTGTTATTTTGAGCTTGGTCTTTCCCGTCTCTTGTTTTTCGGTTGTATTTTTTATTCAACAGGCGGCATATATAAACAGAAATATCGAGCTGCTTCTTCATCACGACCAGTTAAACAGGGGCAGTCAATAATATGACAGCTATAGGTCCAGGTTATGAATAAAATGAAATGGTTTGACATGAGTGAAAGCGAAAATGAGATGGAACACATGAAAGGTCAAAGAAGTGAGAAGATCTAAGTATTGAAAATTGATAGTGCTTTTGACATGTCAAGGCATAGAGTAACTTGTTCTCGCTCTTCAAGCAATGCAAGATAATTTCCCTGTTTAATATTTGTTATTAGAATTTTCTGCTGTTGCGTAGAACTATGTCCGAGTACATTGCCACACTGTGGCACAGCATCCCCATGCCGCACCGTACATTTGTTTTTTCTCTTCCCTTGTTAACGCATAGTTAGTCGTCTTCCTTCGAAGATATCGAATTCACTCTATCATTTTATCTCTTGATTGCTCATCGCATCTCTATGCCTTCACGAAGTCATATGAACCTTTATGCTCTCGCTTTTGCTTTCATCACCATTTCCGCCGCCAAGTATCACGAAGTAGCCGCGGTGCGCGCCCACGCGCAACATCTGCGATGGACGTTATTCCGTTGTGCGTTTTTGGTCTCGGTCATGGGTTTTCGTATCCCGCTTGCCAAAGGTATCTCCACTAAAAGACTATGTCATGTACTGTTGTACATGTAATTCGCAACGTAAGCATATAATTAGGAAACGTAGCTTCTATGTACGGAGCAAGCATCTAGAAGCCCGCTATGGGCGATTTCTGCCTTTATTTTGGGGTGCTGTGTGCCATTTTAGCTGACGGCATGAGCTGCACAGCTGACGTTTTTCGGCGCTACGCAAATCGCAACATCGACGAGGGGATCGCGATATGGCGTTTAACAGCAACTTTGTTGGAAATGCACCTGATTTTGCAGCGAACATGACCGATGCCACGCAGGCTCGAATTGTTTACTTTGGCTTTTGCGCAATTCCAAAGACTTTGCATCTCCGAGGACCTTTTTCTTTTTTTTCTGGGTTAGATCACCATTCTTATCCAAATCTGAGGTTTGGTTCCTTGACAGTTCTGAAAAGTCGGACAAGTCATACACGATACAAAATGTACTTATACATGGTAGAATACCACCGTAAAGTAAAAGGCAAACCTTTGTAAACTCCTTATACACTGTCCGGCCGCAACTGAACTTCCAACAATCAAACATTCCCCGGGTACATTGCAATGCCGACTATCCTCTGGAGCGTCGACCGATCCCTGACGTCGCCGGTCCTCCCGGACGACAACCAGGTCTCCAGTTCCGGGGACGAGAAAAAGACGCCCCATTTGAGTGTTGACGCCGCTGCCGCCTCCGACAGTGGTGATGATGCTATCCCACCGCTCGGAGAGCCGATCGACACGACGCGGACGTTCTTTTGGCAGAAGAACCCGAACCCGGTCGATTTGGATGCCATTGCCACACAGCCGTCTGTCTTTGACAACCCGGACCTGGCAGCGCAGTACCGGCCGCGCAACGACTGGGAGAACCTCCACCGGTTTGACCCGTCGGCGCGATGGACATGGCGCGAGGAGAAGGTAGTTCCCTTGTGCAGACGGTACTCGTGGTGTGCCGACGCATTTTCTAACTCTCTCCCCTAGGCCTTGGTCCGGAAGATTGACATCCGCATCTTCATTTTCACCTGCGTCGCATTTATGTCGCTCGAGATCGACCGTGCGAACCTGGGGCAAGCCCTGACCAACAACTTCCTGGTGGACCTGAAGATGACCACGAACGGTAGGATTTTTGTGTACTCAATTTACAACATCTGTTGTGACGACCGGCCTGTCTTATAGCCAGCCAAACTAATCAATTGATTGTATATTTAGACTATAACCTTGGCAACACCGTTTTTACGCTGTCGTTTATGTGTGCCGAGCTTCCTTCACAGTTAGTTTCGAAATGGTGGGTCTCTGTTTATACTCTATGGAGCTTTACCATATAAGCTCACCCCCGTCCTGTTCACCACAAAACACTGACATGCTCTACACCCACATCCAGGATGGGCCCAGACCGCTGGATCCCACTACAGATGATCCTCTGGAGCATCGTCGCCGCTTGCCAGTTCCGCCTGAGCGGCCGCACTTCGTTCCTGGCTACGCGCTCGCTGCTCGGCGTCCTCCAGGGCGGCTTTATCCCCGACATGAATTTGTACTTGTCGTACTTTTACACGAGCGCCGAGCTGCCGGTGCGCCTCTCGCGCTGGTGGGCGGCCATGCTTTCGTCGATTATAGTCGGCGCCTTTCTGGCGTTTGGAATCCTGCACCTGGACGGCGTGCACGGCATCGAGGGCTGGCGGTGGCTGTTTCTCATTGAGGGCATCGTGACGGCTGCGGTGGGCGTGTCAGCTTTTTACTTTATGCCGCCGAGCCCGACGCAGACGGCCGGGTTTCCGCGTAGTAAAAAGGGCTGGTTTACCGAACGGTGAGATTTTGCTGTCCTCTTTTTTGGCGTGTTAAAAGTGTCTTGGGGCACGAGTGAATGCGAGGACCGATAAGAGAGGAAACTTACTGACTTTGGTGTACAGAGAGGAGATCATTATTATTAATAGAGCCATCCGCGACGACCCATCCAAAGGCTCTATGCACAACCGACAGCCGATCACGCCCAAGCTGTTATACAAGGCCCTGTCGGACTACCATCTTTGGCCAGTGTGAGGCAATCCTTCTTATAAAAGCAAAACCTATCTTTCGCGGTTATGCTAACACGAAAACTAGCTACATCATCGGCGTTTTATACCAGATCCCCATGGGGCCGCCCGCCCAATATCTAACTCTTAGGTGAGTGTCTCTCTTCAAACGAGTAAAGACAGACCGTTTCCTTCAAAGACGACTGTATATCTAACGTGTAATATTTACCTCCAGTTTACGGGGCCTCGGATTCACAACCTTTCAGACGAACCTGCTCGTCATCCCCTCAAACGTCTTGTCGATGATCACCCTGCTGGCCGTCACCAGCTTCGCCGGCTGGTCCCGCCGTCTCGCCCTCAACGGTCTGTTTGGCCAGTTCTGGGCTTTGCCCTGCCTCATCGCCCTCTACGTGACCAACACCACGACCGAGAGCAAGTGGTCCGTGTTTGCCATAGTGAGTGTCTTGCTGGGCTTCCCGCTGAACCATGCGGTGCAGGTCGGCTGGGTGTCGCGCAACGCCAACACGGTGCGCTCGCGGACAGTGTCGACGGCCATGTACAACATGTGCGTGCAGGCGTGCGCGGTCATCTACAGCAACATCTACCGGGCCGACGACGCGCCGCGGTACCGACGCGGCAACCGGAACCTCATTGCCATCTGCGTTGGCAACATAGTGCTGTACGTGGCCGTCCACTTTTACTACGCGCGGGTCAACGCCCAGCGCGACAAGGTGTGGAGCTCGTGGACACCCGCCGAGCGCGAGCACTACATCAAGACGACCACGGACGAGGGTAGCAAGCGACTGGACTTTCGCTTTGACTATTAAGAGGCGGACTAGGGAAGGAGGGGAGGGGAAGAGGGGGGGTGAGCAGAGAAAGCGTGGGCGTAGTGTCGCTTTGATTGTTTTGTCGAGCTGGTTTCTGGTGGTCAGTTTGGAGCCATTGTACATATGTTGCCTAGGCTGCACAGGTTGCCAAAACCCCATCGACAATGGTATCTTCGTGGTAAATATCAAAATCAAATTTCTCTCAAGACGAAATGCCTTTTTATGTCCCCTTCTGTCACGGTCTGTCCCCCCCATCCGCAGTGCCTGTGTTCCCCATTCACAATTTGTTCCGTGGTTCCAATCTGAATGATAATAGTGTACAAAAAGCAGAGGGCAAGCCGAGGATAGCAAGGTATCACACTAATATGAGACTTGATTCTTCATGGGATCCAAATTGTTATCATCATGTTTGAAAGAAAGGAAAAAGCTCAAAAACCACAGGATTTCAAGATCTTTAAAATTCCCACAATGCCAACGCAAAAAGTCTAACCAGATCGTTGGCTAATACAGTACCGTTGCAAAACATATGATGCCCTCGGCCCGGATCCTTCTCCCGTCATTTTACCACCAGCGTTAGCAGAAAAGGCAGAATGCTTCTATGGGCTCATCTTGGGCGGCGTGCTCTTCACGCCGCCAAAGCTGCCGCCACCTGAATAAACGGCCTTACCCGTGAGACGAGGGTACCAGCAGAGCCTCACCCTCCGGCACGGGCTTGTTCTTGCGCTTCTTGGCTGCCCAGGCGGCCCGCTGAGTCGCCTGTTCATCGGCCTCCTCCTCTGCTTCGCTAACACGGTGACGCTTATTGTTTGTACTGCCGTGAGGAATGATGTTGACGGCGAAATGTAAGACGAAAAACATCATTCCATCTGAGGTGGCCAGGCACAGGCGCTCGTGATCTATCATGTGACCGGATTATCTTGCAGCCAGCACAGCCACTGCTGGTAAGAACGACGAAGCACCGCAACGATTCAACACGCCAGAATACACAAAGTCAACAGCATTCGCGGGAGAGACAAAGAAAAGAAAAGACACAGCTCCACGGGTTTTTAATTTCTCCTTTTACACAAATATTCTCAATTCAGCCTCCAAAGATTTGAGGACCAGCCTCGTGGTTAACAGTGAGCGATGAAGAAACGACGCACTCTGGCTTCGGCCAGACCAGTCTTGGCCTGCAACAGAACGCCAGCCACTTTAAAAACGCCCCGCTTCGCTTGCCCCACAGCGGCGACCACTCCCGACCCGCACGTACGAAGAAAAGCTCACAGTCGCCCAGGGTCACCTTTTTGCGTGGTCGCTTCCTCGCTCTAGCCAAACCTCGCCAATCAGAGCAGCCGTGTGTGGCTTGCAAAGGAGGGAGCCCAGGTTGGAGTGGGAGTGGAGGGGGGATATGCATGCACTTGCAGACGACTTGCAGGTCTTGCCAGGTCTCTGCAGGTCTCTCAGGAAGGAGGAAGACAGAAAGAAGCCCATGCTGCATGCACTGAAGAGGGAAGCGGGGCGGAGCTCCATCCTTCAAGTGGAAGTGGAAGGAAGGCGGCTCTTGTGAAAGCGTTGTGCAGACGGTGGACGGGAATCATATGGCGGCATTGCGGGCAGACGTTGCATCCTTGCATACAATGCCTGCAAGCACCAGATTGCGGATGAGAAACCCGCTGGAAGAGGCAAGGTCTGGGGAGTGGAGAGCGTGAAGAGGAAGAAGCTTTGGCCACGGGCCAGGCCTGTTCTGGGGGAGGCTTTTGTCTCTTTTGTAATCAGTTTGGGGGATCTCTATTTCCTTCTTGTTTTAACTTTTTCTTCGATGAATCTCACCCACTCCCCATTATTGAAACATTGAAACATTTTTGCTCTTTTTTGGGTTGGATTTCTTCCATTGTTTGCTGGCTTCTGCTCTTCTTCGGGGTCCAAGGGTTCGCCGTCTCATTTTTCTGGCTGCAGTTCTGATTCGCCTTGTTTTTTTTTTTCCTTCTGCTGTGTCCAGGAGTGACAGCGTTTCCCTCCTCCTTCTCGTCTCTCGCGTGTCTCCTTTGCGCTACGTTTCGTCACAGCAAGTCAGAAAGAACGTCACGATTTTTTCAACTACTACCAGCACCACAACTACACAACCATCACAGCCGGTCATACAAAGATGGACGACTACTTTTTCGAGAGCCATGTCCGGTCATGCAAAGAGGTCTCCGAGACTTCGAGCTTCCTAGAGATCTACAACTTTTCAGTCCGTCGTTGCGCCCCCATCCAAGACGCCCTCGTGCGCTCGTCCACATGGCCACTCCTAAGCTAATCATCATCCCCGGCACAGAATGGCGAGGTCTACTTCGACAAGGGCGCGCTGCCGATGAGCGAGTTCCAAAACTTTTTAGATCGCAAGGTACGGAGACCCGGGTCGGCTCCTCCCGTGTTGTCGTCTTGGTGTTTTGTTGCTAACGCAGTACTAGGGCGTGTTCGAGCCTCCAAAGAGAAAGGATGGCGCAACCATCGTCAGCGGCATGCGGCTCGTGTAGGTTGTCCCCATCTCGAAGCACGCCCACGTTCAAGATCTAACGTTAGACGTCCCTTAGTCTGCAACTCGGCGCAAAGCACCCCGAGACATTTACCACAAATTACATCTCCTACACCCACAACGACTACATCGCCATGGTCCGCAAGCTCAGTCTGCCGTTCCGCGCCATCGAGGGCACCAGCATCGTGGGGCCCTTCTTCTGGGCCGCGCTCGACCAGGACGACGCCGACCCGCACCTGCAAATCATCTTCCGCAAATCCGATGTGCGCAAAAAGGGCCTGACCCGCGGCTGGGAGCTCATGCTGAGCCACAACTTCCGCTCCGCCATAACGACGGGCTACGCCAAGGGCACCGACTCCAGCCAGCTCGAGAAGATCATCGACCAGCACCTGCGCGCCTGTGCCGCCCACATTGCCCACCCGCTCATCCTCCCCACCATCCTGCTCGGCCACGACCTCGACAGCACCATGGACGACAAGCAGCGCAAAGCGCGCCACTGGCTGCGGCGCCTCGAGCACGCCATTACAGACCGCAACGAGATTGACGTCACCGAGCGCTACTCCAACTTTGACCTGGACGAGATGAACCGGGAGCTGGTCGAGTGCCACAGCCAGGTCCTGTGGAAGCGGCCCCAAGCGTACGTGGACACGCTCGACGAGATCGAAAAGGCCATGGTCAAGTTCCGGGACGCACGCGAGCGCCTGCTGCGCGACGGCCAGCTCTTTGCGCACCATGCCGACCCGGCCACCGAGGCGGCGCTCGACAAGATGCACCGCAGCATGCTGAGCCGCTTCGACTTTTTCCGGCAGAAGCTCAAGGGCATCCGGCACTATGCGCACACGACCATCTCCCGGCTCGACATTCAACGAGGCGCGGTAGGTCCCCCCTCCACCCCTTCTTTCCTTCTCACTCGTCACTGCAACCTCGCACTAACCTGTCAGCTGTACAACATCATCGCCCAAAAAGAGTCCAAGCTCAACCTGGAAATGGCCCAGCACCAGCGCCTCCTCGCCCTCGCCTCCAAGCGCGACAACCAGAGCATGAAGGCGCTGTCCATTGTCGGCGCCGTCTTCTTGCCGGCCACGTACCTGGCGTCCCTGTTCTCCATGACGTTCTTCAACTTCCAGGTCGGCGGCGGCAGCAGCGGCGGCAGTAGCGGTGGCGATGACGACTCACCCATCGTGGCCCCGACGCTTTGGATCTACTTTGCCATTACCATCCCGCTGACACTCGCGGTCCTGGCCGCGCTGTTCTGGTGGGACCGCAGCCGGGAGAAGAAGTTTGCCGAAGAATTGCTCGAGGTCTCGACGACGCTGCCCGACCTGGAGCGGCGCGTGGTGACGTCGCTGCGGGAGAAGCGGACGGGCCTCAACAGCATGGACACGAAGCGATGGGACTCGATATAAGCTGTGGGTGGAGGAAAAAAGAACGAAGCACGAAAAGACAACAAAACCGCAAAAACACAAACACAAAAACCAAAAACAACGATACGAATAACGAGATTGGAAAAAAACACATTGTTAACGACCACACGAGCGGCCAAACACATTTACCTTTTTATGTACATGAACACAAACCTTCACGATCCGACTACGGCCCACGATGCAATGACATGGCGAAGTCCTCTTTTGCATGTTTGGATACTACTGTTTTTCTGTTTGCATTTACCTGGGTATGACTAGAAAATAAACATTTAAATATATATTTCTGTATATTTTATTATTATCATTCTTTTTTAAAATTAAATTGAATTGTGCATTATTTTCTTTCATACTGTCTGTTGGATTATTGAAAATATAACCTGTGGGTCTTATTTAACAAAAAAAAATCTACATCAAAACGGAAAGACTATGGGATGTCTTGTGCTGCACCACACTGATCATGCACATGTTACCGAACCGTTGTTAAGAGAACTGCCTGTCTATTTGATCACCTTTCTTCTTGATCATCTTGAAGTCGTTACATGTTATTCATTCTTGTGTTTCCCCTTTCTATGGGTTCATATTTTTTGTTTTTGTTTTTATTTTGAGCTTTGTGCTTTGATTTTACTGTATTTTGTTCTGCTTCTCAGTTTCCACGAGACCAGATCCACTCATTTTTGGTATCCCTTAGTTCTTGTACACCTTCTCCAGGGCGGCCACAATGGTGTCGCCCATCTCCTTCGTGCTGGCGTTGCCACCCAGGTCCTTGGTGCGGATGCCGCTGTCAATGGCAACCTTGACGGCCTGCTCGACGGCCACGGCGTCGGCGGGCAGCTGCAGCGAGTAGCGCAGCATCATGGCAATCGACAGGATGGTGCCGATCGGGTTGACAATGCCCTTGCCCGAGATATCGGGCGCCGAGCCGTGGATCGGCTCGTAGATGCCGTTGCACTTGCCCTTGCCGTCGGGGATGCCGCCCAGGCTGGCACTCGGCAGCAGGCCAATGCTGCCGGGGATGACGCTGGCCTCATCGCTGATAATGTCGCCAAACAGGTTGCTCGTGATGACGATGCCGTTGAGGGCGCGGGGGTTCTTGACCATGAGCATGGCGGCGGAGTCGATCAGGTGGTGGCCGAGCTTGATCTGGGGAAACTCCTTGGCAAAGACCTCGGTCACGACCTTGCGCCACAGGCGGCTCGTGGCCAGCACATTGGCCTTGTCCAAGCTCCAGACGGGCAGGGGGTTCTGGGGGTCGGCAGCCAGGGCCAGGTAGCCGCCGAGGCGGGCGATGCGCTCAATCTCGGGGCGCGAGTAGGGCTCGGTGTCCAGCGCGGTGCCGTCGCCGTTGTCCTCGCGGCGTTCGCCAAAGTAGATGCCGCCGGTCAGCTCGCGCACCACGGTGAAGTCGGTACCGCGGCAGACCTCAGCCTTGAGCGGGGAGAAGTCGACGAGCTGCTCGGAGGCGAAGGAGCAGGGGCGCAGGTTGCCAAAGGTCTGGAGCTGTTTGCGGAGCTTGAGCAAGCCCTGCTCGGGGCGGACGGGGGCGTCGGGTCCCCACTCGGGGCCGCCAATGGCGCCCAGCAGAATCGCATCGGCGGCGCCGGCGGCAGCAAGGGCCTCGTCGGTCAGGGCCTCGCCGGTCTTGTCGATGGAGGCCTATCGGAGGGGGGAGAAGAAAGAGAGAGTCAGTGTCGGCTACCGCTTGCTATCGCCCGACAGATAGCTTTAGTGGTCTAGGATAAAAAGGGCAAGAGAACATACACCACCCAGCAGGTGCTGCTGCAGGTTGAAGGTGGCCTTGGACGGGCTGTGCTTCTCAATGGTCTTGAGGACCTGTTTGTCGCGTTCTGGTTAATATCGAAGCTTGCTTGGCAGTGTGCGTGCGCAGCCTGGCGGGCGCATTGAGAGAGAAGCAAATCTAAATCACCTTGATAGCCTCAGCCACGACCTATTTCAAACAAAACAACTTGTCAGCATATCGAAGTTCACCCAGTCGAGGTCGCAGAGCTGCATCTCTGCACAAATTGCGCTCGGCTGTTTTAGCCGAACAATGGGCCGCCCACACGTCGCCACCACCTCCTAAGGAAAACGAACCTCTGGACCGGAATGGTCGCCGGCAAAGACGACAATGTTGTTTGCTGACATGTTGGGCGAGAAAGATGTGTGAATCGGGTGTGTGAGGAGAAGGTAGAAGAGAAAGAGTCGAGGGAGAGAAGTAAAGCAAGAGAAGATATCGGATGACCAGGAACAAAAAGATCGGAGGGAAAGATGGAGCAAGGGAAGGGACGAAGGGGAAGCTGTCTTGCTTTTTTAGGGCCGCCGTCCGAAAAGGCAACGAGTCTTTTCGGGTGTAAGTCCACCGCGCCCACACTGGCGTAGACAAAGAAAAGTGAAGACCCCGCATAAAATGAGTCGCTCCAGGTGCTGGCCGCGTAGTGAAAAAAAAAGCTCTCTGATGCGCTGCGAAAACAGGGCCGACCCCGCGTGGCCGAAGTCGGCGCTGCCCTGATGAGCTCCAAAAGGCTTGTCCGAATTGTCCCCACGCCACGGGCCACGGCCTGTTCAATGGGCAAAAACGAAAGGAACGAAAAAACGCGCCTGCCTTACATTCGCAAACCCCCGGCTGTTCTTTCCCTGACTGGATCTACACGAGGAAAGAGATGAACACGGTCCGAAACGGAAAGAAGGAGCAAATGGCTAGCCAATTGGCCGGCTTTGAATGCGTCTTTCTCTTTGCTCTCTGTCTTTCCCCGGGGAAGCTACAGTTGAGGCCGAGCTTCGTCGTGTTGGCCCTCCACCATTGAAAAAAGATGATTCGATCTTAAAAGGTATTTTTCGGCTAAGATTTATTGCAGGAAATATAAATACAAGAACGGCCCCCAGTGTCGCGTGAATCTTTCACCACTGCACACTGCATTACCTTATGAGACCTGGATTCACCAATTGCAGCCCTACAGCTAATCTCACACTTTATGCATTGCCAGCTGGCTGCGTATCAAGAACCGTAGAATTTTCGTCTGAGCCATCCCATGGACAGCAATATACCAAGTATTTCCTGTTCATCTCATAGTATTATTGTGTGGATCTCGTTTATATAGTTATATTACATACAAGGACAATATTAGCTGGCTTGGGCTCTCGGGGTCGGGGTTGGGCTGCGCTTATGTTCCCCAAAACCCCCTTTCCTGAGATGCGTATATATATGACAGGGGCCAAAAGGGCCTTTGATCCCAATCATGCCCATTTTCGTTTTCTTTTGTTTTGATTCCAAATCATGCCAGTGCACACAAGATAGTACAGGTTGGGCGAATGTCAAAAAGACTAGTCCACCAGTCGACCAAACGACCAAAAACCAAGACCAAAGACCAAAAAAAACAGCCTTCACCGGAACGTCTTGTACGATTTGTGCGCCAGCGGCGACGATGCCGCAGCACCGGGCGGCGGAATACGCACGTTGCGGACATTGGGCGTGTGCGCACAAAAGGCACAAATGTACACCGACGGCAGCGTCCGCTTGGTGATGTTGATACAACGGCCATGGAGCCACATGTCGCAGGATTCACTAAAAGGTCAGTATGAGGGTAAAACAAAAGAATAAATGGGGCGTGAGACCTACCACTGCACGATGAACCCGTCGCTGTTGGGGGGTGCATCGGGGCGGCCGCAGATGCAGCGGATGCCGTGGCTGTTGTGGTGCGACTGGGACCGGGCGCTCGAGGGCGTCGGTAGGCTGGCATCGGTGAGGGTGGTGGGCGAGACCGCCTGCATGCTGTTGTGGTGGTGGTTGTGTTGATGGGAACCACTGCTACCACCTGGAAAACCGACGTTGCTGCCGAGCGGGCCGCCAAACTTGAGTCCGCGCTGGACGCTGCCAAAGAGGTTGTTGGCCGAACTGCTGCTCGTCAGGCCGCCGCCGCCGCCGCCGCCGTGACTGCTGCTTGGCCCGGCAAAACTGGCCCGCTTCTGGCGCATCTGGCGCAACTTTTCGAGCTCGCTCGCGGCGTCGCCGGCGCCCTTGGGTAGATCGTTCATCACCGTCTCGGCCTCGCTTTCCGGGTCATTGTAGGCTGCATCGCCACCGGGCATCGTCGCGGATGTGCTCGTGGTGCTACGGTCACTGACGCTGCGCTGGGACGAGTGCAGCGGGCCGCGGCCGATGATGGTGGGCTTTACGGGATCGGGCAGCGCAAAGGACGTCGTGCGGCTCGGGATGATGATGGGCTCGTCGTCTGTTGACGAGGAGTCGTCATCGTCCGACGACGAATCCCAGTGGGACTTGCTGTGCAGCGACCGTGCGCTCTGGTTGCGGCGCAGCGTCGAGGGCGGCGTGGGCCCGTCGTGCTCGCCCGCCGAGGTTTCGACGCGTGCGCGGCCGTTGGCGTCGATGGTGAACTTGACCGACGCCCGCGACTGCGGCGTGTTGACCTCGGGGATGGACGTTAGGCTCGACAGCCGGTGGAGCTGCGCTTCGTCGAGCTGTTGCTGTTGCTGTTGCTGCCGCTGCTGGTGGTGGTGCATGCGGATGGGGGAGCTGCGGCCGGTCGGCCGACCACCACCACTGCCACCAAACGAAGCCGACCGTGTGATGCCCAACCCGGTGCCAGGGCTGGAAAAGGGCGCGCCAACACCCGCTTGCGGAAGCGCGGACGTGGTCGCCGATGTCTTGAGCGCAGGGGCCAGCACCGGCAGCGAAGCACGGCCACGCAGACGGGGGCCCCGGCTCTCGCTGTGGCTTCGTGATAAGCCAGGACGGTTGTTGCTGGCCGGCTTGACTGGTGAGCTGGCCGACGGCCGATCACCGGCTTTCCTTCTTGGCGCGATTTCCTTGGCACTGGTGCTGCGGCGCAGCTCCTGCCGCTGCACGACCGCGGGGCCGCCCATGCCCAGCATCGCCTGGGGCGGGCTGCTCTGCGAGACTTGCAGGGCGGCCGGGGCGGACGAGCTGGGGAATCGCTGCTGCTGCTGCTGCTGCTGCTGATGTTGTTGGGGGTCAAAGTTGGTGGCATCAGCCAGGGCCATTGTGGTGTTTGCGCCGGGCGGTGCCGACGCCATGAGGTCCATGCTGGAAGAAGGCGGCCGGCTGAACAGCAGGCCGGGGTTCACGCCGCCATTCGGGCTGACAATGCCAAAGGGATCGTCGACGGGTGTCGGGTAGCTGCCGGCATATAGGTTTTGGTGGTCAACAGAGGACGTGTCGAGGGAGGCTGGTTGCATCATGCTCTTCGGGTCGTTTTCGGATCCCATGGAGACGTGGTGCATGTGTTGTTGGTGTTGCTGCTGCTGCTGCTGCTGCTGCTGTGCTTGTTGTTGCTGCTGCTGTTGCTGCATGGCTTCTGCACCAGCGACCATGTATGCCTGGTTCGCCTGGTTGGTTTGTGCCCAGTCGATGGAGTCGAGTTGCCGTTGAATTGATGCTGGTGAGTTAAAGACATGGGCGCCCGCAGCAAAGTCCACGTCCATGGCGGACATGTTGGGGTCGCCGCCGGCCCAGAAGGAGCGGGCATCCGCAAATGCCGTTGCCGTGGCCGGTGCCGACATGGGGTAGCCGAACAGGTCGGTCGGGCTCGCCATGAAGGTGGCCATCTGCTGCTGTTGTGGTGTATTCAAGAAGTCGTTGGGCGGGGCCTGGTGCTGAGGGCCGTAGCCCTGGTCATTTTGCATAGTGGTGGCCGCCGTTGTTGTGAGCTTGGGGGCGATCCTGCGTCCACCTTTTCTCGCAGAAGGAGGCGGTGTCGCAGTCTGACCCTTGGAGGTGGAGGTGGAGGGGGTCGTCGTATCACCGCGTGCTTTCTTCTGGGCTCTTGTCGTTACTGGAGGTTGAGCCTGAGCCTGGACCTTGGGACTGCTGGCAGCCGGAGGCTGGTCGCTACCGTAGTAGTCCGGGCTGAATTCGCGCTCGGCGGCGGTCTCGCGGTCGTCCTCGGCGATGGAGCTAAAGGCGGCAAGGACGAGCGAGCCCGGCGAAGAAGACAGTCGTTTGGAGGGGTCGACGGGTGGCAGAAGAGGGAGGTTCGAGGGGTTTGAGGTCGAGGTCGTGGAGGACGCTATGGACAAGCGATGCACATGGGTTGTTGTGTGAATCTCCGTAGCAATGCTGCCGATCGACAGAGGGCGTTTGTGGTGTTTTGAGGCGAACGACGACGACGACGACGATAGCAGCTGAGCGTCTTCAACCGTAGGGGACGTGAAGGGGGCCACAAAGTCAGAGAAGGGACCCTGTGAGCCCCTCAGGTTGCCCGGGGTGTTGTTGAAGACGGAAAAGTCCTCGGCAAAACGAGGTGTCCAGTCCGGGCCGGGTGTGGTGGTTGTCGTGTGGGAGGTGTTGTTGTCGTGGTCGTGGAAGTCTCCAACCTTGGGGGTCTCAAAGACAGGGCTCGGGAAGAACGAGGTCGTGGAGGTGGGCGTTTGTTTCGGCGTGGGCGGCTGAGCGGTGGAATCGCCAAAACTGTGGGACACGAGGAAAAAAAAACGAAATGCGATGTTAGCCAGACCGAATGTGGAACCAGAGCAACGGGTACGGGACGTGCAGGAGGAAAAGAGAGAGAAAAAAAACAATAGCGAAAATCAAGAGTGTGACAAAAACTGGGCAGGGAGAAGGGAGAGGATGAAAACAGAGGAGGAAAACGAAACGGAAGGGAGATCGACCAGATTACTGCCGAACAAGCTGCACGGCAGCAAAGTGCGTGCACGGCATGGGATGGGGGCGGCAGCAGGAGCGGGACAGGAACGAGCAATAGAGCATAGAGCATGGACGGATAGAGAGAAGAGCAAGGGATGGGAGTGTGGGACACAGGCGCACGGGCAAGACAGGAAAAAAAAAGGAAACACAAAAAAAACGTAATGAAACGGAAGAAGAAAACAAAACAGAGCAGAGGAGACAAAGAGTGAAAACAGTAAAACAGTAAAACAAACAGAAAAAAGGGAAAACGGGGAGAGACACACAAAACAAAACATCTGCGGGACAAGGCAGGAGATGGATATGGAGGGAGAATGGCAATACGTCGTAAAGCAATATGGGAAAGCCAACTCGTCTCTTACCTGGTAGTTGGTTGATCCCCGCTCATAGCAGAAAAAGATCAGGTTGTTCCTCTGGCAAGCAATCCCAATACAAATGTCATAGCACGAGGGCAGGACCTCTTTTGGTGAATGTGGTGTTCTCGTTGGCTTCGACGTCGAGGAGAGAGGAAAAGGGGACGGAAAGAGAGATGTTGGACTCGGTGTGAACCGAAAGGTTGTCTTGTTGGTCTAAATTCTTGCAGTCGAAAACAAACTCTGCCGCGGGGCGCGAGGAGTCACTGAATGTTGTATATCTTGTTCTTGTATGAATGCTCCGGTCGTGTCCGTGGTTCGTAGTTTGTCGTTTGTATATAATTTTGGAGATGTTCGTTTTCGAAAAGTGGTTCGTATGCCCGTGGGTTGTGTCGTTACGTTGGAATAGTCGTAAATGCAAAAAAAAAATGCAGGCTCGTTATGACAAAAAATGGGAGAACGAAGGAAACGTGTAATTTGTCGTGAACGTCTGTAGAGAACGATAAAAAGAAAAGAAAAGCAGGTTTGTTAGTCGAGGTCCGTCGGGGGAGAGGAGAGGAGGCGGAGCATCTAGAGATAGAGAATGGAGAGAGAGGGTTGTTGTGAGAGCGAGTGAAAGGAGTGTGTGCGGGGACAACGGGAGAAGTGCGAGTTTGTGTGAAGCGGAGGGTGGAGGGGAGAAGAGCGCTGCATGCCAGAAAGGAGGAAGAGGACAGGGGCAAGGAAAGATATCCAGCTTTAACTTACCAAAAACATGAGATGAGGAACATAAAAAGAAGAAAAAAAAGACAAAAAAGAGGCACGCGAGCGAGGAATGTCGAGACAAAGAAAAGAGAGGGAGGAAGAAGAGGAGAGAAGGAGAGAAGGAGAGAAGGAGAGAAGCACCGAAGAGAAGAAAGGAGGGAGGAGATCGAAGATCGAAGAGGACACCAAACGCATGAGAAACCCGATAATGGACTTGGGAGGGCGACTGGGATATAACGAGTTTCGTTGGACTTCGGTGTGTGGCAGGCGTGTGTGTGCGGGAGTGGATTGGGATTATTCGATGGGTGTGTGCGTGTATTGGAGGAACAAAAATAGGGCGGCAGTGTCAGATGGGAGGACCAGGGGGGCTGAAGACAATAAGTGAAGTAAAGTACAAACGTACTCCCGTCTCCGTCATACAGGCACAGAAAGGGGTGTAGGGGGAAGGTACAGCAGGCGCACAGAGACAGAGAGGTGGGAGACGAGTGGCCGATAGAAGAGAACGACAAGAAGGGACGGAAGCAGGCCGAGAAAGACTAGAACGGAAGCTTGTCTCGTCTCGTCTTCTTTCTTCTTCGTCGATTGTCTCCTCTCTTCAAGGCATGCTGAGACTGGTCTCCAGGGGAAGGGTGGCCGGATAGAGGGGATAGCGAGAGGAGAGAGGGCAAATGGAAATAGGAAATAGAAGAGGCTCGTGGGTGAGGGGACGTGGGCGGCGAGTACGGAGTAGTCAGATATCTGACGGCGTGCAAAGTAAAAAGTGTGGGAATAGCCTCAAAAACGAGGTGCTCCCTAGCGGAATGGGAATGGGGTAATTACGGGAGCAAAACGAGAGGACGAAAGAGTGGTATTAGGGACAGCACAGGAGAGGAAAGAGCGTGCATGCATGAGGAAAAGGAGCCCAAAGAAGAGAGGAGAGGGGCGCGCTCGGGAAAGTGGGAAGCTGCTTCTCACTAGCCCAGCAGGAAGGAAGCAAGGAGGTGCAGAAGGAGAGACAAACAGCGTGGGTGGCGTTCCGCTGCAATGCCAATGCACGGAGACTCAAAGTGCGAGTACGACGTATCTTACGAACTTCTCCAGTCAGATACGAGGCAATGGGAGAAAGTACGACCGGCCCTGGTGGAGAGACGACGAGTGCGTACGTCGAAGAGGAAACTGGCGCAAAAGACGGATAGGGAAAGAAGCACCGGAGTCTGGACGAAAAGAAGGTTTCTAACCAACACACACAAACACACAGAAACACACAGGAGCACACAAAAAGCAAAAAAAGAAGAAAAAAAAGAAGAAATAAAAGATTGCCTGCACGGGCAAGATTAGAGACCGAGACACGAGATAGTATGTCGTAGTGGATCGACAGTCGCAGAGCACAGAACAAGAAAACGAAAAAAGAAACGAAAAAGAAGAACCAGGAAAAGCCATACGTCGTAGGGCGGGAAAGGGGGTGCAATACCGCTGCCGCAGTGCCACTGTCTTCCAGTGGAGAGAGCGTGCCGACTGGTGGCCCGTTTTGGCAGGCGGTTCTGCCACGGAAGGAAGGCAAGGAGGACGACAGTTGCAATCGCTGCACGCCGGCAACGGGGGCACAGCGGTGCATGTCTCCCAAACGGGCAAGGCGAGCGGGCACAGACAGGCAGAAACAGGCAGAAGAGGGACAGAAGAGGGACAGAAGAGACAGAAAAGGGAACGAGCTGGCCCTACGGGGAGTTTTGTCTCTCGGTTTACTGGCGAGCCTGTATTGCCAGCATCGCTGGTATGCAGGGGGGACAGAGGAAAGAGGACAGGGCCGGACGGGCCTGCAGCCAAGCTGCCCGAGCAGTCAAGATACGACGCACGGCAGAGTGGTCGTCTGTCGCTGTCGTCTGTGAACGAGTGGAAGCTTCCAAAGCAAGGACAGACGAAAGGGTAAGATACCTCGAGAAGAGAGCTCCAGGTCCAGGCCGCACTCCACTCTGATTACAGCGGGGTCTGTGCAAGCTCGCAGGCTCGCTCCGGTTTTTTTTTTATTAGCGTGCATAGTTTGTGGGACCCATTTGCATTTTTCTGGGTGGAAAACGGAAAGAGCGAAAGAGCTGGGGGACCCGAGCGACCTGAAAACTGAAAAGGCCTGAAGACAGTGGAGACCTTGTCATTTCAGCGATTGGCATTCAGGTCGTCTGTTCTCTCCCTTGCTGGGACGTTCAAGTAGGCAAGGTCAGATGAGATACAAGCACAGGCATGGTGGAAGACGACCTCGGGAGCATGTCGTGGCCCTGGGAACGGTTGCTCCGGAGCGAGAGGAGCAGGAAGAAAGGGCTCGGCAGGGAGGGAAATGGGATGGACAGGACAGAACAGGACAGAACAACGCCGACGCCGACACCAGCCGGAGGACGACAGAGATGACACGGAATACGAGCACCGGGTCCCCAGTGAGCGCTGTTTTTTGCGCCTGTCCTTTTTGGAGTCCTTTTTGGAGAGCGCCAAAAGCTGCACAGCTAGGCACCAACCACAAACAGGCACCAGGGGCACACTGTTAGTGGCTCGCCGAGGCGCTGCCCCTGAGCCAACCAAAGGACCGGCGAGGCACAAGCTGGAAACGTTACGCCGGTGTAGGGTCCTTGGTCATAGGGGTCGTTTGAGACCTTGGGACCTTGGACGCTGCTAGTCGATCTTTGCGCATCAGTGGAACAGTGCCGGCTTTTTTTAGGTAATCCTCCGCACAGCATACGCTGTTCCGTCTAGACCATCGAGCTGCCAAGAAAACGGCCATCCAAGCATCGTTGTCGATATCAAGTTGAACATCCGACCGAGACGGTGTTGCTATCCCTCGACAGTAAGATACGTGTTGAGCTCTTTGTCGTTTTGGTCTAGACCAAACTTTCTCAAGAAAGCTTTCGCCGTCTTGTGCGGCGTCGTTGCTTGTTTGCTTGAAAGGTAATTACCATAGACGAAACTGAAATTGAATGGTCCGTCCGCGATCCGGGGAACGGCAATCCACGGTCGGACGCCCTGTCGGACGGGCCAGCAGCGGGGAAAGTGAGGAACGCCGAGAGACTGGCACAGCCAACGTCGTATGCCGCATGCTTTCTTTTCTATTTCTCCGACATGTGTCCTGAGCCGCATGAGGCGGGAGCTCTTCTAGACGTTCTTTCTGGGCGCCGTTTTGTGTTGTGTGAGCTGAGCTTTTCCACTTTTCCACTGGCTCTCGTCGCTGTATTCCCTCGTGGTGGACGAGTGCTTTCCTTTCGTCTCATCTCATCCGCAAAGGCCACAGAGAGCCCCCCAGTCTGCCTACCTGCAGGTCCAACGGCTGAACGGTCCAGGATTGGTTGGCAAGCTGCAGCTTGGTCTTTCTTCCCTTGCAGTCTGCAGAAGTGCACTGCACGGTTTTTAGCTTTGCACCGCTGCCCGCTGCATGTGGAATATGAGAGAGACCAGTGCCCGAATCCTTCTTGCAATGCAGCTTCCAGGAGAAGCGAGACGCTCCACGACGTTTTCCGTAAGCTGTCGAGAAATGTTTCGGGGAGCGCTACCATAGGCTGGCGAAGCAGCCAGCTGTCCTGTTCACAGATCTCTGGCTGCAGCATCTCTTCTCATTCATCTCATCCCATCCAGTCATTTTGGCGTCGAAGCGTGGGATCTGAAAGATTGATAGGGCTGCTGTCGACCTTGTCAGGCCTGTCATTTTCTTGTCATCTTCTGGTCATTGTCTTGTCAGTGGGGGATTGCGTGACCGTGGCTTCCTCTTTGGGCGCTGACGGCATCGAGTCGTCGACAAGGGCAAGTTAGGGCGAAAGCACCAACTTGAAATCAGAATAGGCTTGTCGTATTTCCTTTCCTCACCCTCCTGTAACCTACAAAGGCCCTGTCGTAATTCGATCATCATGCCTTTTTTTTTTTTTTTTTTTTCTCTCACGCTTGGCAACCTGGCTACGGAGTACGTCCTGGTGTGGTGGCCCTGACACCCCGGTTCAGCTGAAAGGCCAACAGGAAAAATAACCTGTTTGGGCGTAGCGCAGTGTCGGCTGGCTTTTTGGGTCGTTCTTGCCATTTCTTGGTGGGTGTTCCTTCCAAGCCTCGAAAAGAGTCCGGCGTGCATCTCCCAATTCCAAAGCTTCCCCACATGCCGTTCAGGCAGAACACAGCCAGGCAACGAAAGCACAAAAAGACGGCACTTTGACGACACTCCCTACCTTTGCATCGCAGCCGAACATTCGACCACTCAAGCGAAGCAATGCAGTGCGACACTCCGTCTTGAGGACGCCGTACAGACCGACAGGGGCCGCCGTTCCTTTCGGAAGCCGGAAGGCCAGGCCACGTCGTGAGTTGAACTGGAACCTAAAAAAAGTCACAAAAAACTGCAGAAAACTGGGCGAGACTCAAAAGAACCTCGAGGCCTGGGCCAGGCTCCATTGAGCTACTGCGGAGCGGCCGGCCAAGCTGCGAGTTTACAATGTTCCCTTACAAGCGGGTCGCTTGATGCTCTCCCGCTATGCGTGCGTATTTACGGGCCGACAAAACAAAATCGATGATGTATTCCATTTCGTTGCGAGAAGGCGCGAAGGCTATCGGAGCAATCCGTTTCCGTTGCACAATGCTCCGTGTCTACGTCGTATGCGGTCTACGATCGGACGTCTCTCCATTTTCTCGCCATGACGATCCTGTGTCTCCTGCTCTCCTGCGTCTCCTGCATCTCCTGCTAAGATGAAAATGAGACACTGGTTTGAGATCCTTCCAATAGCACAACGTCCTTGCCGTACTGAGTAAGATACATGAGATAAAGTTGATGCCTGACGTGTCCAATCGCACAATTGCCAGCATGGCAAACCTCAATCTCGTTCCTGCAGCTTCCGCAGCCTTTGCCGTCTTGTCGTATCTGCAGCATCGTTTGCGGCTGCTCAGTGACGTGCCTTTTGTTCCTGCATGGTGTATGTGGCATGATGGGAAACATGCCTCTTCTTTGCTTCCTCTGTTGTCCTTCACCTGGCCATCTCATTTCGGTTCTGCACGCACTCCGCTGACCTGCGTTCTTGCCGGGTGCTTGTTGAGCATGTCTGTTTTGCGCACGTTTGTGCGTCCCTGTCACCTTGTCACCTTGCATGCCAGGCACCGACCTCCCTTGTCAGATACAGGGCTGTTGCCGGCGCTGACCGCCGTCTGCAGTGAAATGGCAAAGCGGAAGTTGTGCTGACACCCGGCAGTTCTTCTTCCTCGGTCTCCATACTGAAAGAAGCAGGAATAACCTTTCTGCAGTCGACAAGGCCCCTGCCCTGGCTGCTGACAGAGTCGGATTGACAGGGGCAAAACATTTCACATAGGGAACTTTTGTGACTTTTTTTTCTCATGCCCACACGGCCGGCCGCTGAAAGATACGTGTATATTTACATCGGTCCCCCCCGGCGTCCCGATGCCCTCCCTGTCCTTGCTAGACACACATCGACAACTCACTACGCAACCGGTTTTTTCGTCATTTTACAGTGGGCTTTTTTGCTCCACGCTGTGAGATTTCATCTCAAGGCCAGGGCTGGATCCAGTCCAGGGCCCCGGGGCTCCAGGGGGACCCATGAGTCGTCACCAAGAAGTATCTGACAAGAATTTTTTTCGTAATATCGTAGGGCGCCCAGGCACACGACGTCGCACTGCTAAGATGAGCTAAACCTAGGCCTGGCCGGAGCAGATCGTTAAAGTTGCGTGGTTGCTAAAGAGCTTGCACGATTAGTTTCCCCTGGGCTTGCTCTCGAATTCCCCGATCGGGTAATGCTTTTCTGGTATCCTGCATCGGCTGCCTTTTTGGTGGGCTTCTGGGACGCATTTTATATCGATTTTCACAACGACGTATCTTACGACGTACTCTCCACCCTCTCTCTCTCTCACATGAAGGGACCTGGGGACCAACCCCTCCGTTGCATTCGAACCCGATTTCGCCACTCGCTGGCGCCAACAAGAAAGACCCTGTTGTATTCGTCCAGTAACGGACTTTCACCCTGATTCAGGGACAGGGTCAAAAGACAGGACCAGGAACCGTTCTATCTGACTGGATGTGGTGAGCCAATCGCAGCACAGGGCTGCCAATGGCTGCCACACCGGACACACAACTGGCACCACTGGCACTTCGCTGTCAGACTCCCAATAGGGAAGTCTTCTCCTGGTCGTGTTCCGAGGTCCCCAAGGTTCCCTTGTGAGGAAGCCTGATATATCTTCGCTGTGAGCACACTATTGATGCGTAATGCTGTGTCATGCTGCCCTACGGGCCTGCAACCCCCCTTGTCGTCCCACACCACGACGCCGTCTGTCAATGTGAACTTGCCCACGATTCATTTAAAAATAAACCTGTGCCGCAAATCCCTGAACACTTTCTTTGCCTTCCCCGACCGGATACTCTGTAACTTCCTATTCTCTTCTGCAGCATGCAATGCACAAGATGGGATGAGGCGATACTGGCCGGGCTGGTATCTTACCACAGAAGCAGGCTGCGGCATGTTGGAGGCACATCTTCGAATCTTTCTCGGTCTTTTCTACCCGTCCGGTCACAGTCAGACACGACACAACCAAAATGGATCAGCCCCCGGAAGAGATCGGCCGGCGCTTTTTTCGCCCCCGGAGAATCGGGGGACTGTGTCTCGTCCATCCACCTCTTGTCTCTGCCTATCGAGCCTATCTCTCGTCGCTTGTCTCTCCTTTCTCTCCCCTCATCCACAAAGCCTTGTGCACGCTCGGCACCTTGCCGTTTTGTGCAATTGTGCATGCACCCACAGAGAGAAGGCTGGCGGTGTGTGGAGGTGTGCTGGAATGCACGGTTCTTTTTGGTAAGAAAATGTGGAGAGCCCAGACCACAGGAAGATACATCTCTGGCCATCTCCTTCTTTTTTTCGGGTCCATTCCCGCTGTGCTTTGTCTGTGGTTTGTTGCCCAGTCAGGCCCGATGCAAGGGGGAGGATCGATATTTCCAGCACAGCGACAAAGAGGCCAACTGCATCAACTGCGCCATCGACTACGGTTCGTCCTCGCTCGCTCCGGACCCGGCCAGGCCATGCCGAGCGGAGGTGCTTAAATAATGCAATACATGTGGTCTCCCGGTGCACAAGGAGCGATCGTACGTCGCAAGATAACTTACGTCCCATCTTGAATATGAGACAAGGGAGAATGTGCTCTAGTTGAGCGCTTTCTTGGGCGTTGCCACACGACGAACGGCGCCTACTGGAGGAGGAACAAAAGGCGGAGGCAGAAATATGCCGTGTGTCGAAGCAATGTTGTTCCCTGTCTGTCGTGAAAAGGAAAAAAAAAAATAGCCCCTTCGCTTCAGCAAGCGCCCGGCCCAGCATTGTTTATGCCGTGTCTCGTCCAGCCTGCCGTCCCCCAACCAAGCGCTAAAGCGCCCAGAAAAGAGGGTGTGCATCTGAAAATCTACATCGTAGAGTTTTCGATTGCTTGCGTGAGGACAAGGTTGCACTGCCATGACGGAAGTACGTTCTTTCCCTGCGGGGGAGATCGAGTGCACCCTCTTCAAATGTGCTTTTATCCATCTCTGTCTTGTTTTTGTTCCCCCCCGCCCCTGAACCCCTCTTCTTGCCCTTCTTTATTCTCCTTCTACAAGAGGCTTATCCCGATCTGTTTTGGAGAACACCGGGGGCGACGTAGAAAAAGTCAATACAAGTACACTCTGGAGGGACTACGAGGTTCAACTACCAAGCCGTCCTTGTGTCCAACAGTATTGACCTCCCCGAGCCTAAGCGGTGTTGGCTTCCCACAGGTGATAATGAAGAAGGGGATCGTATGCTCCTCAATACACAATGAGACATGTTCATGGCGAACAATACACGACAAACAATACTAAGTAAGGAAAAGTGCGAAAGCGAGACATGCTATCAGTGACCCGGTGGGCCAGTGTTGCCCCCTTTGCCCCAGAGATGCCGTCCACTTTCCTTTTCGGTGCTCTTTTCTTTCTTTTTGTTTCCTTTCTTAGTCCTCACTCATCTTTTGATATGTCCTCCCTGCATCGGCTCCTTCCCCTCTTAATCCTCTCTCTGTTGTTTGCTTCCTTCCTTTACAGTGCATGTACTCCGTCTTGGAGTAATGCTGTCGTCTAGGTAGTATGGCGTCCCCACATTCATGTTCGATTGAGGTTTGCCGTTTTTTGTGCACTTTTTAACATGGCCCTGTTTGTCTCACCTCTTTCTACAGTTGTCTTGCTATGTCGTATTTGGTGGGCAAATGGCCTTCTCCATGTGAAACTTTGCCCTCTGTCCCAAGTAGGGAGAGCGATGTGAAGACAAGGACAAGACGGATGGACGAACTCGACCGATCTTCTGCCGAAAAGATCTCCTTCGTTCAGAGGAGATCTTCTTTGTCGAAAAGACCAGCACGCCGAGACAAGAGACAAGAGACAACAGTGGAAAGAGAACCATATTTGGAATAGAGTTTTTGTGTTTGTCTTTGTTTTGCACAGCTTGAACAGGGACGATCGCGGAGAGGCTGGACCAAGATATGCGTCGATCCATTCGTTCGTCCTGTCGTTTATTGTCCAACGGGGACTTGGCCAGGGATGCTGTTCCTGTGAAAGGAAAAGTGTGTGCACGTTGATCAATCCAAAACCAGTTCCTCGGAAGGGACACAACTCAACTATGTGTTCATAGCAGTGCCGTGCAAATGTGCAACTGTGCAGCCTTGTGCACATCGTCCACCGGCATACCACATGTACAAGTGTTGTTTTGATAGAATATCCAAGGGAAATCGTTGAAACACTGTAAACTATACTAAACTACTAACAAAGACAAAGGAAAAGTAAAATAAATAAAAAAATAGAAAGTAAACAATAAATAGCAAAAATCGTTAATTTCTCATTCGTACCGCCAGGGTGTAAACGTGTTTGTCTCCTGTCCTGTTACTTTTCCTCTTTTTTTTCATAAATCCCATTTGACTTCGTAGTACTCGACAATGGCCCAGTCGTGCCGCGATACAGTTGGCTTACTGCCGCCGTCGCCTTTGTTTTTGTGTGCTTTTGTGGTGTTTTTGGAAGTAGCAAATAACTGAACGGATAGGAAAAAAAAACAATGCTAAACATCGAACGACTTGTATGCCATTTCCGAGAGAGGGCGGGCCTGGGGGTATTGTTCCTTCTGCTCCTTCTTTTCCTCGTTCTGTCCCTCCTTTGCTGCAATGATATAGAAAGGCCGTAATGTGTGGTAAATGCTTGTGCCCAACCAGTAATTCCTCTTCTTGATGTTAAATGAAAACAGAAGAAGGAAAAAAGGAAAAGAAAAGCAAAAATAAATACTATGAAACGAAGGAAGGAGGACATAAAGACCAGGAAAGGAAAAAAAAAAGACACTGAAAAAATGAAAACAAGACAAAGGAGAACGATAACAAAAAAAAGTGAAATAGAAAGTCACCACGTCCTAGATCATGTTCCCTAGTCCCTCAATGGAGGCCATGGGCGTCATCATAGGACGTGTCTGTTGGGGTGGCGGCGGCGGCGGACGGACATGCTGTATATTCCGTTGTTGCTGTTGTTGTTGCTGTTGTGCCTGGGCCTGTTGTTGAGCCTGAGCCTGAGCCTGCTGCTGCATCTGCTGGTGGTGCTGCTGCATCGCCTCCATCTGTGCCATGTGCTGTTGTTGCGCCTGCTGTTGCGCCTGCTGTTGCTGCGCCTGCTGTTGCGGCTGCTGCGGAGCCTGTTGCATACGGAGATGTGAGCGCGGCGGTACGGGCGGTGGCGGGTGCGATGGAGGAGGATGCGATGGGGGGAGATGGGCATAGTCTTGTGGGCTCTGCTCCGCCGGCGACAACGACAACGACTGCTGCTGTTGGTGTTGTAGATGCTGCTGCTGCTGCTGTTGCTGCACCATCATCTGCTCGGCCGTCGATGGCATCGACGATAGGCCGGCCATGGTCAGGGACACAGGTACGGGCATTTGGACGACGGTTGTCGAAGTGGCAGTCGTGGGTCTCGGCGTGACCGTCGTGGCCGACGCCGGCACGGGCGTCAGCTGCGGCGTCAGCGGGGTGTGCGGCATCGGAGGTACGTTGGACCCCAAATTGGGGCCGGCCGTCGTCACCTGCAGTTGGGCCGGCCCGCACTGGCTGTTGGGGCGGGACTTGATAGGCCCAATGCCGCCACCGCCTCCGGCGCCGCCGCCAACCCTGGCATGACTGCTCTCCCGCCGCCGCTTCGGCGCGTCCTTGATCTTTGGGTGCGTGTGGCACTTGTACGCGTGGCGGAACCAGGTTGTGCCCTTCTTCTTGCTGCTCACCAGCGCGATCCACTCGTTGCAGCTGCCACACAGGCCCTCCCAGACGTCCGGATTGCCGTCCATGCGGCGGGTTTCCAAGGGTTCTTGGAAGGGGTTACCGGTGGCGGCACTGATGCCGTGCGTAAAGCTCTTGTCGTACCAAAACGCCGAGTTCTTCAAAACGAGCCAGCGGCCCGGTTTGCAGATGCCGCACCAGCCCTCGCGCTTGTTGCCGTGACCGCGGACCCATTTGGGCGTATAAAGGTCACCAGTAAAGCGCAGCTCCTGCTCGTGGGGCATCAGGTCCGGGTCGGCCGGGTTCATGTCTTCCGGGGGTGGGGGGAGCTGTTCCTCGTGGAGCGACGCGTACAGGTCAGGCGGGTCGGACAGGTCGGTGTAGTGGTGGTGATGCATGCCGCCGCCATGATGGTGCAGGGAGTGCGGGTCAGCGTTGCTCTGGAGCATACGGAAGAGGCCGTGGGACAGCAGTGGGGCGGGCTGGTGGGCCGGGTCAAACGACGATGAGGGCACAGCACCCAAGTGGTTGCTGCCGAGTTGCATGTGGTGACTGGGGATGGTGTGCGGGTGCAGGCCGCCGTGGGTGCTGATCATGTTGGGATGGGGTGCAAAGTGGTGAGCGCCGGGAAAACCACCGCCCTCCAAGTGCGGATGGTGGAACGCCATGGCGCCGGCCTGCGAGGGAAGCTGCGTAGGCAGGAGCATGCTGTGGCGGTTGTAGCCCGAGGCGGCCGCTGCGGCCGCGGCTGCTGCTTGTGGGTGGTGGGCCGACAAAAAGAAGGGATTTTGGGCAGGTACGCCGGCACTCGCAGCTGCCGCGGCAGCAGCGGCGGCCGCCGCCACGGATGCTTGCTGCAGGTTGCCCATGTTGAGCGGTAGCTGGCCGTGTGCAGCTGTGGGCGATGGCTGGTGTTGTTGCGAGGAAGAAGTGGCCAAGCGCGGGCCAAACGGCTCCAGAGCACCACTGGTGGCACCCAGTATGTTGTTTGCGACACCTCCGTGGTAGACAAACGGCGACGGCCGCCGGCTCGGCATGGTGCCGTACGACCCCGTCGACCAGCGCTTGTTCCGCGGACCCTCCATGCTGTACGGCGCCGCTCTTAGGCCCGGCCGCGGTGACGGTGATGCACGGCCGCGGCTCTGTGTGCGGACCAGCTCCGACCGGCCTTGCGGCGTCATGCGCGGCGAGGCGACGGGCGACAGTTGCGTCGAGGACATGAGTGAGTTGCGGTTGGATGGCGGCGGGTAGCTTTCCGAACTGAACGATGGCGCGTCGGACAGCGCCGCGGAAAAGTCTTCATACGACGGCATGTCTGACAGGCCGCCGGTCGTCGACATGGTAAACGACGAGCCAGACAGCCGGCGGTTGACGCCGCTGCCATTGGCCCCCGACGCCCCCGAAAAACGCAGGTCTAGAATGGGGATGGCCTCGTCTGTCGTGTAGGCCTGGCCGATGCCCATGTCGCTGTCCACGAGATGCTGCAAATCCAGACTGTCGTCGAGCGGTTTTTGCTGGCCCACGGCTTGCGTCCAGTTGCAGCTGTCGTCAAACTCTTGGTGCATCGAGATGGGCCGCGACTGCGACTGTGTCGTCGACGTGTCCCACGACGTCAGGCCGTCGTACGCCTCGCTCATGCAGTACGAGAAGCCCTCATGGATCGTGGCAGGCCGCGGGCGCAAGCCTTGGGACGTGGGTGTTGTCCACATGTTTTGAGATGACTGTGACTGCTCTGCATCGGTGGGCACTGGTGTTGGCGGCTGTTCGGCCATGGTTGTAGTCGTGGATGTCGCCGTTGTTGGCGGCGCCGTCACGGCGTCGTGGCCAAAATCGTGGCCGTGAATTTCGCGCAGGTCCATGTCCAGTTCCAGGCTGTGGTCGCTCTTGATGTCTGTGCTGTGATGAAAGACAAATGACGGCGGTGTTTGGATTTGTCTAGGATATTGTCAGAAAATGAAGGCAGCAGACGCATAGACAAATAAGTGAGCCAAGACAAGGAGAGTGTAAATAAAAACAAAAAGACAACGGGACGACGCGCGAGGGCGAGGACAGGCCGGGCACACCAGGGAGGGGAAAGTGTTGTTTAATAAAGAGCCAGATGAGGGCGAAAGTCGACCTGGTCGAGTCGACTGACGGACGGGACACAACACGACAAAGGAACAAGCGCACACGCGGACGAGCAAGAATCAGATAGACGAGGCGGAGCCCCGCGGAGCAAGAGAACGGAAGATCGTCGAACGAGAGTACCTACATTTGTGCTTGGTCAATGTCCATGGCGATGGTGTGTTTAGTGGCGAGAGTCCGGGCGATGGATAGCGTGGCTCTGCGGACGTCCACAAAGGGAAGAGAAGAAAAGAGGGTGTGCGTTTGACGTTGAGTTGTTCTGTCCTGGTTCTCCTGGACTTCGTTTTTCAGATAGAAAAGGTATACGACGGAAGCTGGCCGAGCGAGAAGAAAGGAAGAAAGTTAGCATGAACGGACTCGGACGGGATACCACTCGGGATGAGGGCCAAATCTGTCCCCCAAGACGGAAAAAGGTCTCCGTCGAGGACAGGAGAACGGAGTTGTTGTTGTGTGCTGAGGCTATTCTCACCAGGGATTGAAAGGCCGTGTGAGGTGAGCGTGGTTGAATCGAGCGAAGTTCGAGTTCACAGTCGACGTTCTAGACGATTCTCTATTCTAAAGGAGGAAGAGGGCGAGAGGGAGGAACTTCGGCAGCGAGGAAATCACGAACGAGTCGCCCAGTTGGTTGTGTATGCTAAGGAGCGTTGGGGGTATAACGTCTAGCACGGTGTTCGGATGTGCGTTGTTTTCTTTTCTTGATCGAGCGAGGGGCGTGTCGAGGGAGGCCGTCTATTGTATTTGTTTTCTTATTTGTTGTCGTCGTCTGTTATGGATGTCTTCTGTCGTCGTTTTCGTTTGTTGGGGGGTGGTCGTCAACACTATCGGTGAAACGGTTCAAGGAAGGACAGAGATAAGTTGGTAAAGAGGGAAGAAAAGGACAGTAAAGAGTCTTAAGAGGGAAGAGGGTATAGTAATATCTGGGACAAGAGTAACAGAAAGGAAGGTACGAAGAGAAGGGAAAGGCAAAAAAAAAAAAATAGTAAGCAGTGACTCGTGTGTGTGTATGTCTGGAAAGAGAAAGTGGCCTCTTAGAGAGGAAGCGGGAGAAAAAAAAAAAGACAGAAAGAAAAATAAGAAGGAGGGTCGACGGGCGGGAGGGGTGTGTGGTTTGTTGATCGTGTGTGATGTGTGCGGTCCAAGTTGGTTGTATATGTTGGAAAGGGGTATATAAAAAGAATCCGAGAGTAGAGGGAGTGTCGAAAACAGAACGAGCAATAAAGGAATGTAAGAGTGTCCGATATTATGAACCAGAAGAGAGTATCAAGGAAAGTCAAGAATGGAAAGAATAAAAGGTAAAAAAAACTAGTTAAACCATGGGTATAACACAAGAGAGAGACTGAAAACTGAAAAAGAGAGAGAGACTTGGGCGGATAAAACAAATACGATTCGATAAAAGAGGGAACAGAGAGAAAAAAGGGAGGGAAAGAGAAAGAAAGAGAAAGAGCCAGCTCTTGGTATATTATAGACCAGAGGGGGCTATAACGGGTTAAAAAAAGAGAAAGACAAGGAAAGAGACAAGGAATGAAAGAGAGAAGAAAGGCAGGGTAAGGAGTGACTAGCGCTGTAAGCACGACTAAAGAGCACGAAGGCAAGAGGGGCGAGTGAGAAAGAGAGAAGGAGAGAAGGAGAGAAGGAGAGAAGGAGAGAAGGAGAGAAAAGGTACCTTTGCTCGGGTCCGATGGGAGGGAAAGAGAACCAGAAAACAGAAACAAGAAAGAAAAAGATAAAATAAGGGGGGAGGGGGGTATATTTTGTGGGAAAAAGAAAAGGAAAGGGAAAAGACAAAAAAGAGGAGCCAGAGAGAGGCGGTGCAGGATCACGGCGAGTATATGAGGGAGGGCGAGAGCAGGTTCGAGAAACGGAAACTACGTGGACATCGAATGAGAAACGTAATGGCGGTCACCAAGAACGAGGAGAGGGAAAGGAGTTGCGTTGCCACAGACGTAAAGGTATGTCGTAGAGGCCAAACGTACTCGCCTCGCAAAAGAGGGTATGGAGGACAGCGAGGACGACACCGTGGGCTCAGCACGGTCAGAGTTCGGAACGCCGGTAGGAGCTAAGCCGGATTCTCTGAGACAAGAAAGGGCTGCGGTCTGTGGCCCACGAGCAAGAAGGGGCAGAGCGGAGGGGAGAGAGGAGACAACGACAAAGAGAAGGGGTACTACTCAGCCCCGGGTTGTGGGCTGGTGGGTTGGGTGGGGAGGTGTTGAATGTATTTGAGATACGACGTATTCGTGAAGAGAGAACAGAGAAGAGAGTGAGAACGTCGACAAAAGAGTGGCGTGTTGACTGTTGCGGTCTAGGAGGCTACGTGTGAAAGGCGTGGTACATCAACGCGAGACCGCGACGGAGCGTGAGTGCTGTAAGTGCGTGCGTGGAATCTTTTTGGAAGCCAGGGGTGGCACGTCCAGACGACGAGTACGAGAGGGGAAGTAAGGTACTCCGTCTACGTATGTGAGGATGGAGGAAGAGAGAAGAGGGGAAAAAGAGAGGAAGAAAAAAGTGGAACAGCGGATGTAAAACCCTGGACGGATGCCCTTTTGGGAAAGATAAAACAATAAGGTGCGGCAGGCGACAGGGTTGGCACGTCCACACAGACACCGTCATCCTACCTTGAGCCTTTCGTATGAGCAGGGGTCAATTTGGGAGAAGGGAGAAAGAAAAGAAACTGTCAAAAAGCTGAAGTAAAAGAAAATAGTGAAGGAACAAATAAGAAAACGGAGGAACAAAAGTAGACGGAACCAGAATATCTTAAAGACGGCTGTGCGGTTGAAGACAATGGGCGGTGAAAGTCGGCGGAGGAGGGAAGAGGATGAGGGGCAAGACGGAGGTCTGTCTGAAGCGGTGGCTTGTCTCATGTCGACGAAAGGGGAAGAGAGAGGACAGACGACAACAAACGACAGCCAACGCCGACTAACCTTGAAAACGGAGTCTCGCCACGATCGTGGACACATTGAAAGACACACAAAGAGACAGAGAATAAAAAGCAAATAAAAAGGATTCGCTTCTCCTGATTCGCATACCATGAACCAATTTGAAGAAAAGCAATCAACAAAGACGACACACAAGACACAAAAGGGTCTGTGGACGGGATGATCGTCTGCGGCGCAAAGTTAAAAGTCTAAAGAGGCGTGTAAAAGGACAACAAGAAACCCGTCAGTGTGTCGAGTGCAGTCGTTTCGTCTCCTTTTGTTGTTGTCCTCTCGTCGTCCGTCGTCACCAGCGTCTAAACGTCCGTGGGCTTCCTCAACAAACGACCGATGAACCACGGAAGAGCGTCAAAGGGTCTCCTTTTTCGTTTCGTTTTTGTTGTTTTCCCTCTTCTCCATGCTTCTTTTTCGTGAGAATACCACCGTCGTATTGTCCCAGATGTGAACATCCTGGAGACACCTGGGGAGACAGAGACCTGGAGAGGCTTCTTCCGCCGGTACAAGTAAGGTTTTGTTTTCTCTGTTTTCCATGTTCTATTTTGACTCGTTCCTGATCCACGGCCACATCGCACCGTTAATCACCCACGAGCTGCTCCGTAGTTTGGTGATTTGGGGAGAACAAAAGTCGTGAATTCGAAAGAGGAGCTGAGAAACAGGGGCGGATCGGTTTCGGGCGGAAACTGTTCTCATTCACTACTTGGCCACCTTTATTTCTCATACCCACCGCCCCGTTGCCCCATTACCCACGAGCCACGAACGGGCCTGTGAAGATCACGAGAAAGAAGAAAGAAGATACATGTACGGAGTAAAATTGCAATGTTTGGCACGAACATCTTACATCGGGGAAGCCGGATTTTGAAGCTCATGTCTGGGTACCCGGACGAAGTATCTTTCCTTGTCCAACATCGACGTCACTTTGATGATTTCCATGGCGGACATCGCAACCAGCACATCAGCCAGTTTGAAAGAACTTGTTTTGAGAACCAGAACGGAGACAACCTATTTTTGGGCTTTCTTCTGGACATCTGAACAAAAATACACGACGCTTCTTTCCATCATAGAAACGGCAAGAAACTGGGCAAGTTGCCGACGTATGCCGCTTCATTTTGCTGTTGTTTTGTTGTCGGCCGTACACCGTACACCTTCACTTGATGCAAACCCGTATTCCGTATTCAGTAGGTGTCCCTCATTTAACCGGTGGAGATGGAGCCATCGACGTAAAATAAGAAGTGCTTCGTAAGGAGTCGAAAGTGCGAAATAAGATAATAAGAGGCAAAACGATCACGGCCGTCCCGTGTCGTGATCGTGGACCGTGTTGAGAGGACAGACAAGAAAGGAAGCAAGCCATTGTTAGAGAAGGACGAAAGCAGGCAAGAACGGACTGGCTTGTGGAGATACGGAGCCCACAGGTAGCCACAAGGAGCCACACTCACGCACATGGGGAAGCCATCCGCGATGGAGAACGGAACCTCGAACGATCCAAGCCCGAACCTTTGTGCGGGTCAGGAAATGACCAGGGTGACTTTGTGGGTGAAAGAGAAACGGTAGCCGATTAACAAACAGTATCTGTATTCTTACGAGTAAGGCTCGTCGTACTGCTCCAACATCGACACCTCCGTATGTACGGAAGACTGACTTGCCGGTGGACGGGTTTCGTTTTGTTTTGTGAAGGCCCGAGACGGAGACGAGACTATGGCGAGGGGGAGACAAGGGGAAAGACAAAGAAAGTCAACGTAACCATGTGAAAGTGAAAACGAGGGCGAAGGTCGAGACGGCGACTCTACTGTTGAGAGAGGAAGAATCGATAAACGGTCAACGAGTGAGAATGGAAGGAAGAACAAAGGCCAAAAAGAATGTTTGAGGTCGAGTCTGGCCAAACTATTGCCGGGGCCTGATTGGGCCACACGGCCATATGCAGGGGTTGCCACCGAACAGAAGCGTGTTGGACGTGGCTCGCGTGAAAAGCGTGGTGACGGAGGAAGACATTGTGTGTGGTGGACGCAGACGCACCATCTACGATACGGAGCATGTAAGTGAGAAAGGGCCCCACCGGCAGACAACGCCAAGGGGAGGCAGCGGCCGCGTCGGGTGGAGTCGACGATTTGAACTTTAATTGTGTACCTGTACACAAGATGGCAAACAAATTATGGTTGGGGTGGAGTACCTCTACGTGGGTGGGGCGCGGGGTCGGCTAGCCCGTCTCAGATCTGTCGCAGGACCCTCCACCACCGCAGGCGCGACTGGCAGCCCCGTTTTTATTTGCTGGTGTGGACGACGTGTGCCTTGTGCCTGTAAGCTGTGCCTGGGCCAAAAGTTACAGTGCAACGAGGCCACTAACAGCGTTGCACACTTGACACTAACGTGCGCCGACCGCGTCACAACACGTCTACAACATACCTCATTTTCATTTTCATGTTTTCTCACAACTGCATCTGCCGTGCCTCGATGCACTGCAGTCTCTTTATATCTACGAGCAACGTACTCGTACAGCAGATCCATGATGCACGATAGCGGCGCTGTCCTCTCTCTACCCTCTGGTTTTTGTCTGCTCGCCTATCGTCACGGGCATGGGCATCGGCAAAGCCAGCTCAACATCGTCCGTACGACGACACAACACCCATCGTCGATTATACTATCGACCGTCTGTGTGTTCTCTTAAACAAAAATCAAACAGGCTCAGGTCCTAGGGGGCTTCTGGCAAACTCCGTTGTTGCGGAGTCAAAGAGGGGCCAGGACCCAACGTGATACAATGGATCGATGGTCCAGCAAACACTTGTCAAACCGCAGCCGCGCCAAGTGATCCCCCTTTGTTGTCGGTCGTTGTGTACTCTTTCTTCTGAATCGTTGTGTTGACTCGTTGTCTCGTTCAAGGTTGTTTCCAATGTCCACGTCTATTTCTTATTTCCTCGCACCATGTCTTCCGTATGTCTATTTCTATTCTTATTCTTATTCTCCGTATGATCGTGTCGTTCTCGATCTTTCCCCTGCTTTTTTCTTTATCCCTTTCTCGTCTCCCCTCACACAGGACCCTGCTCCGGCAGTCCCTTTTCCTTCGTTTCTTGGCATTGTTTTGGCCCTGCTCGGAGAAGAAGAGAGGTCTCGACTCCGTTGGGAACACGGCGTACGGGGTAGGCCACGGGGACGAATCGAATTCACGAGAAGACTTTGCCTTTTGTATCATCGCACATCTCGGCCTCTCTCCCCTCGTTCTTGTATCCTCTCCACCTCCCCTCGGTCCCTTGCTGTTCCTGGCATCGCGTCTCGCACCCGTAGATACAGAAAAAGGTCCGAAGAAGATGGAGGGCAGGAACACAAAAAACGTGTCATCCAGAGTACTTGTTGGACATCTGCAGGGTCAGACGCTGACCGCCACGCCGGATTGGCTTAGAGGATGAAGAGGGGACACCAAAAAGGGGTGTACCAGACATGGCCCAAGGCTGGCTGGAGATGCGCTTGATTCGTTTTGTTCCTGTTCCTCCTCCCCTCCCGCTGCTGTCGACCAAACTTGTTCGATGGCGTGTCCTCGACTGTACAGTCTGCCATCATTGTTGGCCAAGCCTGCTCGACAACTGCCAGCAGCCCTGCCCCTGTTCCCTGTTCCCTCCCCCCTGAACGCTTCGCCGGTTCACAGCCACGGCTTGCTGCACGACTGAGGGTGAAAGATTGAGAGAGAGGGAGGGAAAGAAGGACAGAAAGAGGCTATGGTGATGGTGAGGAGGGTACCAAGACAGAGCCTGGCTTGGTTGCGCTCAGGGGAGCCCCCTGCCCCGCGGGCTGTACATGTATTCCTATCAACCGCCTACGATCTGAGCAAAAGGAAACATCACCACCGATGTTTCAACTCATCTTTTTTTCCTCTTTCCCTCTTTTTTTCTTTTCTTTTTTGTTTCATTTTGTGCTCTTTGCATTGCATAGCCGGCATAGGCCTGGTACGTACGTCGTAACACGACATTCAGAGGAGGAAAGAAACAAGAAACGACTACGACGTGCAGCATGGGCAGCGTCTACAGCGGTGCTTGAAACATCGCAAGAGAACAACCCATTGAAAGCGAGGCAGACTGCAGAGCAAGCACCTTAGACAGCCGTCGTCACCTCTTCTCTATTCTCCTTTCTCTTGACGCGCGCCTCTCCGCCACCCGTTCGACCGCAGCGTCACATCCAGGAAGAATACAGAAGAGGGTAAGATAGGGGAGAGATCTTAAGAGACGTATCTTATATGCGGCGCCAAAAACGAGCAAAACACGAAAGAAAACGACGCCAGTGATTCGTCACGTCCTCGCCTCGATCTAGTATGCATAACCTTCACACACCAGGCACATAAGATGCACAACAGTCACAGTGATTGCCGGTGACGACCACTTCATGGCTATCACAGACGTCAAGGGGCACGTAAGTGAATTACACGCACGTATCTCCATCATGCAGCGTCGTCTGTCCAAGGCAGACTGAGAGGAAAGTACGCATGTCTCTGTCCCAAGCGCATCGCCTTTGCTGTGCCGTCTACGGCAAGTCAAGTTGACATTGTTGGCATTTTTGACAAGAGACTGACAAAGAATGACAAGAAAACGGAATGACAGAAATGTCTGTGGTTATGGGTTGCGGTTACGGTTACGGTGCGGTTGTGTTATTTTTCTTGACTTCTTTTTTTACAGCCCTTTACGGTGTTGTCTTTCTGTTCTATTTTTTGACTGTTGCCTCTCCCAATCATACCTTGCCATATTACTTTTTTAAACCTTTATTTCTTCCCTCTTTTTAATATATTTGCCTTCGTCCCGCGGGGCGGATCCATTCCACGTAGATTAAGCCAGTTGGCAAGCGTCTGTCGTCTTTTTTCTTTCTTTTTTTCTTCCTCTATTTTCTCTTTAATATAAATAAAGAGGCCGACCCAACTCTTGGACTCGACGCTAGGGTGCTTGCATAAACTTTTAATATCCGGGGCGTGTGTGTCTGTGTGTGGCGGTGGGGAAAGACACTGAGAGGGAGCCGAACAACGGCCCAGGTCCTGGCCTCTTGGGACCGCACTGCCAGCGTTGCCTGTGTTGCCTCGATAGTGCTTCCTCCATCCCACATCATCCAACGTCCACACAACAGACGACAAACGACAGCTGACGGGTGGCGATAACAGTGGACAACGGTTAACGACAAGACAAGGCAAGATAAAAAATGCCCAACCTGATCTGCCTATCTAACGTACGCCGCTCGGTTGAGTTGCCGTACAGCACAGCTGATTCTAGTGATCTTCGTGTTGGCCATGCTCTCGTTATCTAGACCGCCCCCTCTGTTAAGACGATATCACCGTCGAGCGGGAGGAAGGGACACGATCGTAATGGGGGTAATGGCGATGGAACGATGTGGAAAGTTGCATACGGCTAAATTGACGAGGCGTGAGAACAACACGATATCGAAGTAAAAATATGAAAAGACTACAAAAAAAAAGAAGAAAGTCAAAACATTGGACGCGATCACCACACGAGTAAACCCGCTGCCTCTCCAGCCAAACGATGGTATCCACAGGTTTTCGACAAGAACGATCACTCAGTTCAGCATCAGTCAACCAGGATCTGGCTCTTGGTAAACCGTGCATGAAAACATCGTTCCTTTCTTTTCACTCTGTCCCCTCTGTCCACCTCGGCCCCTTCTTCTCGTCTATATCTCTATTTCTTTTCCCTGGCATACCAGTCGAGACCCCTCTACCTTGTCTGTCGTCATTCTCTTAACTTTCAGGCTTCTCTTTCCCTTTTCGTGTCTTCCCCCTCCCCCGTAGCCCCTCTGGATCTCTCTAGATCTCTATCTTCGTTGATATGCGTCATTCCCTTCAACCTGACCTGGCTGGCGATCGCTTCTACGCCGTTCTGAGAATAGACTGCGATCCCCGTCGACGTCGTAGCCGTTGGCTACACTTGCAGTAGCGTGCTTTAACTGTCGATTTTACTTTTCATCCCCCTGGATGCCTCTTCTGCGCGCCTTTTCAGCTTAGCACGACCCCCGTCGTCGCTTTTAATTTGTTTTCTCCTCCCCTCTTCCTTTCCCTGTTTATCGCCCAACTCTTAACGAGCGTCGTCATCGCATATTGGTGGTGGCCTGGAGAGAGGGCCTGTCGACTAGGGCTCACTGGGTGCTATTGAGCCTTCTGGATGCCATCGTGCAGGCATTTTTACAGGACCTGCAGGCATCTTACGGGGCCAAGAGGCGGTGCCTGACTTGGCCACTGGGCCTGCCTGGGACCTGGCCAAGCTTCTTCCCCGAGGGCCCCAACCCCCAAAATCCTACGGCGAAACCCCGATCTGGCTCTTGCGTTGTTTGTCGGAGCCCTGTTCCTGTCGTTCCTGATCCCTCTTTCGTTTCGCCATTCACTCGCTCTCACTCTTTGAGTGCAAGCCTCACTTTCGTTCTTGTAGGGGCCCCTGGCTAGCCTGCCTACGCATTGTCCATCGCGTTTGCTTCTTCCTTGTTCTAGAGGGCTTCTGCGCCGATTCGTTTTTTCTTGTTAGTGTTCTCTCTGTCGAATTCGCTCTCACCTCGGCCTACCCGAAACAAGGGCCCCGGTCTTGAAATGCCGGCTAGGCAGGCTCACAGGGAGCATCATTCACAGGGCCGAGCAGAGAAAGAAACAAAACAGGACCACGATCGAGAAGAGGGAAAGGGAAGAAGAGCCAGTGGACTAGGGGGCCTTGTCCCCCCCAACAGCCGGTTCTTTTTCCTTTGTTCCTGCGTGGACGCCAACTTTTTGATTCTCACGTTCAACTAACCCTCGCTCACCCCAGATCAGGCACCTGTTTTTTTTTTTTGTTCATCCTGTCCTTTCCTGTTCCTCCTTCTCCGTCCCGTCGCTGTTAACGCATAACAAACTCGTCCCGTTTAGGAAATATTTTAAGATTACATGTTGAGGTGTTTGCCTTCAACACCATCGAACTTGCTTTTAACCGCACAGCCGTACCGCAGTTGTGCCTACTGCAAAGCGGCCTCATGAACAGCAAAATGTGGAAAAGAAATGCGATTCGTTGCTGTTGAGCTGTTATACGGTGTAGATGTATCAGCGACGGTGATGCCAACAAGATATCCTTGATCCGTGGTGTTTACTCCTACGGATCCAGTGGCAACGATGGCAACAACGGCGAAGATGGTGGCGGCAGCAGCTAAACGAGCAGCGACCGTCGCCAGGACGGAGCGGATGTTGACATGGGCAGAAAGCATGCTGATTCTACATACCACCTGATATCAACATATCTCAAAATGTTATCAACGGGCACGGTTTTCAAACCTTGATCTTGATAGGTAACAGTTTGTGTTCAAAGAAGAGACTCTGCCTTCTAGCCCTTTTTTATTTTCCTCCATTTTCTTTTTCAATTCAAATAACATGTCATCTGTCGATGAAGCAAGTCCTTCAGGACGGGATCCTACCGGTCGTCGTCGGCAAAGCGGTCCGACCAGGACGTGCGGTAGTGGTAGGTAGAGCGGACGTCCGAGATATCTTCCGTTTGTCGGGCGTCGGCGTCAGAGTGACTGCCAGGGCATGGGCGTAGTCGTGGAGCCATTCGGGCTTGGTGGTCATGGTGACGGCCGCGGCCTGGTTCTGAATCAGCCAGGCCAGCAGCACGGCCGCCACTGTGGTGTTGTTTTTTTAAGCTATGGGCTCAAGTCGATCGTTGGGCTGGCGCAGCGGGCCCTCCGGGGCCCGGAAGACGAGCGGCAGGTACTTGAACGAGCCCACCTAGATTTCCTGCTGGCCATCCAGGGGGCGTAGCCATCGGCGCGCAGGAGGTGGGCGCGGTACTCGATCTAGTTGATGGCGGGGGGGGGGGGGGTGGGGGGGGTCGACGGCCGTCTTGAAGGTAGCCTCGAGATTGCTGACGCCAATCGACCTGGCTTTGCCCTCCTTCTTCAACTGCTCCTTAGCGGCCCATACGTGCTGCAGGTCGGCATCGGATTCAGCAAAAAGGGAGCGAGGATGAGGTAGAGGTCGACATAGTCGATCTGCAGCTTGCGCAGGCTCTGTTCGAAGGCGGTGAGGATGTTGTCAACGCCCTAGGCGATGTTGTTTGCCACAAAGAGTTCGTTCCTGGGCACACCCGCCTCTTGGATGGCAACGCTGACCTCTTCTTCGGTGCTGCCGTACATTTCAGAGCAGTCGAGATGCCTGGCGCAGTCTTGATCAGGTCCACCAGGCGGTGGTCAATACAGGTCGCCGGCATCCTTGTACCAGGCGGCGCCGGTGCCGAAGGCAGACAGTGGCGTGTGTTCGTTGCATCAACTTGAGTACTGGATGGGATTGTCGGGGGCCGTCACGGTTCGGGATCTCTACGGTTCGGTGCCCGAGGTGGCGATGAACATGATAGGTATATGGCCGACTGGGCATGACGTGGAGGTGCTCGAGAGACGGGGAAGGCTTGGGGAAATCACGACGGCCGCGCGCGGAGGCAGTTGAAGCTGGTGGAAGGCTCTGAAGGAAGCCAGAATGCGACTTCTGGATGACTTCCTCGTCAGTTTGGAGCGTTTGCAGAGCACACGACTAGAGCGCAAGGAGACATATATCGGGTTACCTGTATTGTGAAAACAGAGAACGGCACAGTCCAAATGGAAAGATTTAAAAGAGAGAGCGCAATGCATCACGGGATGGAGACCAGGGGCGTGAACATAAGATCGTGACGGATGACATATGCAACTTCACCGTTTCTCTTTTTTTTTTTTTTTTTTTTTTTTTTTTTTTTTTTTTGGGGTTTTTTAGTAAACGCGGTTGGGGTCAAAAAGAACCAAAAACACCCGGTTTAACAAATTGGGTTTTATTATAAAAAAA